>DF359649.1:20389-40494 GCA_000787875.1 Solanum virginianum
GGTGTTCGATATATACATTGGAGCCTAATTAAATTCAGATTCTTGGAGACTCGAACCCGAAACCTCTAGTTAAAAATGAAGGAATACTTACCACTCCACCACAACCTTTATTGGTACATTTAACACGTTACATGTGATCAAGTAGTGGCACTAAACGTACGTAACAGGTCATGTCATCATTCACCTATGGAACAAGAGTTTCATGTGGGAGAAATTGACTCAACAAAATGTTAACTTTTTTGTGTTTACTACAGAGGTGAAAACACATAGGTATTATTAAATTATTGAACTATGAGTTGGTGATTTAATTTTATGCACAAATAAGGCACAATCCATTTAGACGTTGGATTAGAATATGTTTTAATTGAGTAATATAAATATATGATAAAGTATTTTTATTAAATATTTTCATATATATATATGTATGTGATAAATATATAATGAATACTTTTCTGTGTCTTCAACTCTTATCAGTTGGAATTTATCATAGAAGATATAAATAAGATGCATTGATTTACTTAAAGATTCATCAATATATTACTTCCACATAAAAAAATATCTGGATTAAGTGCGGCAAGTTTATTCCACATTGAAAAAAGATAAAAAGTGTTTGTAGGTTTCAAGTACTTTTATTTTGATATAGATTATTATATGCGGATTCAGAAATTCAAAACAAAATTCGTAGAGTATTACTATACTCATTGTTGGAAATGCATATGCTGTTTGGCTTGTTTTCCATCAAAAAATTTTTACACGTTTACCAATCCTATCACCTATTGGGCATTTTGGCTAGTGCCAATCCTGATGTGTATAAAGTATGCTAAGTCAATTAAATCATGATTTAAATATCTTCTGGCACCAAATCCTCAAATAAAGTACTCCATCCTCCTGCTTTGTGTCACACTTCTGAAGAAGTACGTAGTAATAATAAAGAAAATAATAATAATTTTACTATATCATTCTTAATTATTATAAGCCATCTTACTAATTAAAAAAATAAATTGGAATTAATTAATATTAATACTTAATAATAAGGAAAAAAATATAAAACAGTAAAACATCTTTTGATTTTCAAACTAGACAAATATTATGAATATTTATTTTTTAGTATAGTGAATATACTACAATAAATAAATAATTTAGCGGCAATTATTTTATAGTAATAATACAATTGACACTAGATTATGCTTAGCGATAATAATAAATATAAGTAGTTAAAATCAACACTCTATATGAATATATTGTTAAAAGCTTTAACAACTCTAAATAGAATGATACTAAATATCTTTATTTGCAGCAATACATACTGCCATTAAATATTTTTTTATTATAATAATAAGTAAAAATAAATGTAGGGAGTATATGATTCTGAAATTCATTTATTTTTATACACAGCAAAAGTCAAATGATTTGTAGTGTTTTGCTTTAAAGCATCCATTAATTGTACCAAAAAGATTACTAAAGTCGAATTTCTTATGGTAATCATTTGCTTTCCCATGGATTTGATGGTCGCATCTATTCGATTACTGTTATTTTGAATCTTATTCCCTTATAGATTATATTTGGACCTAATTAACAGTAATATTTATTGCCATGACATATTCAAATATGGATAAAGTATTTGTTGTGTTGTCCAACATTTAACCTTTAAAACACAGTATTTTAAAGGAAATAAAGTATTCCATTTAAAAGGCATTATAAGCTCTTTTACCTTTTCGTCTTTCATTATTCATGAAGTCTTCCCAAAAAAACAAAGTTTATGAAAGATGTTTTATTTTTATATAATTTATTCCTTTGATTGATCCCACATAGATGAGATGGCCTATATTATTTCCTTAAAAACAAAAAGAAATTGAAGTCATCCCCACAAGAAAATAAATAATGTAACTAATCAAAATAAAACAAAACAGTCTCTACCACAATCATTTTCTTTTTCCTAATATTTCAAAGTACTTTAACTTTTCTCGTCTCATCACTAATTGTTAATTCTCAATACGTTTTGTGATATCGTCTACTTCCACCTTCAAAAGCAACCTCCCTTAAGGTGATAATTGAATATTAGTCATGATTTAACCTATTTTATTTAGATTCAAACAATAACGTTTTGATTTAACCTACTTCCACATAACGTTTTGTGGACGAATATGTGTTGAATATTTTACACATAATATATTTTTAAACAATTCAAACAATATAATATATGTTTTAAAACAACAAATATTAGATAAAATAACTAAGATAGTTTCAATGAGCATATGATGCTACTAGTTGAAGTAGCAAATATTTAATAAAATAATTAAGATGCATAATAGATAAGAGGGTGGGGGCTGGGGTGGAGGGTGTTGAAGTTGCCTAACTTTCTAGAAAATATGAAATTAACTATGGAATTTATCAGTAGTCCTAATTAATTCATAACTAAATGAAATTAATATGAAATTATTTATTTAATTATAAAATTTTGTTCATTATTAATTTTTTTATGTTATTGTTATCCGTCTTTTATATGCTAATAAGAGATAAGTATACAAAACACACCTAAACTATATCACTTTCTTGAATTTCACACCTAAAGTATTGAAAGTTTGAGAAATACACCTAAACTATCATTTATTAGATTGAGAAACACACATTTATCTTTTATTTCACTCTCACTATAGTGTGTATGCTACACTTTCTTTTATTTTTTTAAAATGTCATATCACACTCTATATGGACAAAATATTTCACTTTGGCAATAAATAAATAAATTATAGTATTAGTTAAAATTAAATATTAAAATATTATTATTTCAAAAAAATTATAAAATAAAAATATAAATATTTTTCTTACCCTACCCCACCGCTTCCTCTCACCTTACCCTCCTCCGCCCCCAAACAAAAATTATAAAGTTTTTAAAAAAATTCTTATTTCATCTCCCTCTTAAAATAATAATCTAAATATTATTTTAATTATTTTTTTAAAAAAATAATTAAAATAATATTTAGATTATTATTTCATCTCCCTCTTAAAATAATAATCTAAATATTATTTTAATTATTTTTTTAAAAAAATAATTTTATACTACCCACTTAATCCTCTTCTTTTATTTTTTAATTATCTTTAGAAAATTATTTTTTATTTGTCGCAAGATTTTTTAGATAAATCTTTTATTTCTGTTATACTCGATAAACAAGTAGAATTTTTTTTAAAAAAAAAAATATTTGTACATATCTATAAAAAAATATATAAAAAAAGATAAAAATAAATTAGGAGAGGAGGATTAGATGCAAGTGAGATAGAATTTTATTTATTTTAAAAAAATCTAATTTTTTTAGGTAGGAGTGAAGTAGGGATTGGAATTTGAACTTTTAAAAAATATTTTATAAAAGAGATAAAAAAATAAAAGGAGTGGGGATTGTTGGGGTGGGTGGGCGGTACACGGGGGTGGGGGCAATAGAGTAGGTGAGAAAAATATTTTAAATTCTATTTTTTTTAAAAAATAATATTTTTTTGAAAGAATATTTATACTTTAATCTTTTACTTTTATCTAATATTAATATTTTTATTTAATTCTTGTCAATGTGACATGCTATGTGTCAAGGTTTTCTCCAATAAAAGAGAGAGTGTATTACACACACCATTGAAGTGTGTTTCTCAAACTAACAAGTGATAGTTTAGGTGTGTTTTTCAAACTTCCAATATTTTAGGTGTGAAACTCAAAAAAGTGGTATAGTTTAGGTGTGTTTGATATACTTATTTCTATGTTAATTTTATCGTATTTACATACTATCATGTGTTTTTCGTTATTAGTTGTTCTTTCTTTTTTCTTTTTCTCCATATCTAGTTTATTCTGCTTATGGATTTTTGAGACGAGGACTCCTAGAAAATTTCTCTACCTTTGTAAGATAGTGATAAGATCTGCATATATTTCACTCTCTCCATATCTTACTTGTGAGATTCCATTTGATATATTATTGTTTTGTTACCAATATGTGATAAAAATATGTGAGATGGTGATATACTTTACTCGACCACGATAGTTGTAATTTGTGCAAAGGGAGAATGGCAGTGTCCAAAGAGGCTTTAGAGAAATACTTTTTAGATGAGCTATATTGAGTTGTCTGTTTCATGTCCCCACACAACAATAAATACTAAATCTTTCATGTAGTCTTCCCCATCCACTACTTTTTTTTACTCCTATAAGTGGCACCTCTTTCAGATCCCACTTTAATTTCTATTGGACAGAAGTCAGAATTTTTATTAAGTCAATCTCTCATCTTAGTTCAAACTTTCTATCAGATGAACTCCTTTAGTATTCTCTAGATGAAAAAACTGAAACATATAAATAAAGAAAGTAAACATATGAGGCTCAATTATATCTTTATGCTTTCTTGGTCATTTCATATATCTTTTTTGCTAATTGAGCTCTTCAATTATATCTTTATGCTTTCTTGGTCATTTCATATATCTTTTTTGCTAATTGAGCTCTTCAATTATATCTTTATCGAATTTGTCCTTTTAACTTTTGAGCTTAAATGGAATAATGAATATTTTTATATTTCACAATAACGTTAAAAAATAAAATGGAGCGATATGATTAGTAAATTTTTTTTTAAAAAAAAAGAAAAACTGAAATTTAACAATTTGTTTACAAAACAAGTTGACCTTAAACCACTCATTTCAACCTTCCAATAGAACAGCTGAAAATATCTTATATGTACAGATTAAAAACTACTATGTTAGTTGATGTGTACCCGTTGGACCGACATTCAAATAAAATAATCCACCCAAAACAAGATTTTCTCCGATCAAATATTAAAAGACTAATAGGTACCTATCCAATTAGTCTACTGTTCTACTCTTACTCCCTCTTAAGCAACATTATTGGTGGCAATAGCAAATTAAGTATTCATTTACAAGAAAAACATAAAAGTAAAAGCTAACAGTAGGAACACCAAAATATAGGAAAACACCCTAATATAAAATATGAACCACTTGTATGGGTGAGCAACTCAAAGCAAAATAGGAGTATTATTGTATTAGAGCCTTAAATTATGGAACATCATTTTTGTATGGGACACCATGATATTCCTTTAGCCCTTTTTTTCCCCCCTTTCTTGACAAACCCATGCCTTGAAAAAAGCAACTTAACAAAAAGACAGCCCCTCCTTAAAAAAGAAAAAAAAACTCAAAATAATATTCCAAGCTCATTGAATTTGAGTTCTTACTTTTCTTTATGGAACATCATCAAACTTGTCCTTGATCATCTCGTTAACCAAAAGGACATTTTGTTCATCATCATCACTAGTGTCATCTCTATGCCCCATCATCTCCAAGTTGGTTAGCCTCTTGGCTTTCAGCGCCTCGCCTTCCCAATCCGTGCAACAATGCACAGCATATAGAATTGAGATAGCACAGGCTGCTTGAGCTGATAACAAACCATACCATAGACCACTAAATCCAATTTTTAGCCAGAACGCCAACCCTACTGCAACCGGAGTGCCAACGAAGTAAAACGAGCCGAGGTTGATCCGGGCACCTATAACAGGCCGAGCTGTTCCACGGAGTATCCCACAACCGGTGGTCTGAGGACAGTTTCCAAGCTCACATAACCCTATTATGGGTAAAACTGATGCAACAAGTGCTTGAAGCATCTCATCTTTTGTAAATAGGCCTCCCCATTTGTTCCTGAAGATCACTGTCCATATAACGTTTATGAATCCAACCACAAATGCACAAGCTAATGCAACTACTGCAGCTAACTTAGCTTTGTATGGTTTCCCAGCTCCTAACTCATTCCCGACCTGAGTTGAAGTTAAATTAGTAACAACATTACAGAACTAACCTCACTTCTCTTTTTAACCCAAAAAAGAAAAGGAGGTAATTACCCAACATCAATACACGAATATGGTATAACAGTAAATGATGTCAACAATTAAGATACAAGTAAAAATGCCAACCATATAAAATATGCAAAGTGATGTATAACAGTTTAGGCATGAAATCTTGGTCAAATCTAGTTGGTTAAATGGCTATGTCATATATTAGCCAATAGATGAGGGAAGTTACGCCTTGATGTGGCTACTAGCACGATACTGTAACCATTCACTGAATCAGACGGATAGGATGTAATAAAGTATGATGCGATCAAATAACTGACAAAAAGCATACAATCTTTCGGAAGATTATGTGATACCAGAGAGGAAAAATGTTTCTGTTTTTGTCCAGTTTATGTTGTAGTCCTAATAGAAGCCTCTCTGTCTCTTTGGTATTTTAGTTAATATATGAAGTCAAAAATCAATAGTTCCATAACAACAGTCTCATGCATTTAATTGCTGAAAAAGCTAAAAAAGGAAATGGAGTTCATATATCATATAGAATCAAGCACTCTAATCATAGAATCACATTTGGATTGTGTGATTGTCATATCGACATGCACAAAATGTCGACACATTTCATTTCCTTCTAGAATCTTATTTCACCAAACTACAGTGAATGTTGTTAACTACAGTAAATACCAAAAGATGAGCAGTCACTTGGAATAATGAATGGCAAAAGAATAAATGGCCTAACTGCTTTCCACTTCTAAAGCACGCACTTAATCATTAAAAAAGGATTTAGGAGAACTAACCAACAAGCATTTGCAATGTATTTGACTCAAAGAGGTCAAATCATCCAGCAAATTTAAAGCAATCTGTTCCCGCAACGCCTAAGTAATCAGACTCACCACAATTAAATGTCAATTTGACAACACCAATATGTTATAACTCAAGGATCAAACAAGAAAAAAACTGGAACATATCCATTCATTAGTATTTGTCAGCAAGCAGTACAAAGATCATTATCAACTAATCATCACTTTATTTATTCTAGAATAAATAATTGCAATAGCAGGAATATCACTATGTCATCCATCAATAAGTTGAAGCACACACGTGAGGATTTATTTTGGTGGGTCTGATTTGCGAGAGCTCAGCACATTTCATGTCTAGGCACAGTAAATTGCATAATTATTGTCTCCTTTTTCATTTCAGAGCAGACACACCTTATTGATTTGGTTGAATCAGACTCCCCAGAGGAGTGGTCGTATATTGGTTTGTCACATATCTAAAGCAATATTCCTTAATTATGTGCTAGGCATAGCCACAAGTTCTAAGAGTATTTTTAATATGTGCTAAACATTAAACTCCATGTCAATCAAAGACGATCAGGTAAGATAAACAAACAACCAATAATGTTTAAATAAAAGTTCTTATCATGTTAGCAGCATCAAGTGTATATGCGCTGCGCGTAATTAAAGCAATCACAGTTTTATGTTAACTTACCCTAGCAGATACACAGCCAGCCAAGGCCATGGGAACAGTGTACATAAGGCTAGTAGTCTGTATCATAATCCCAGTTGCAGCCACAGCAAGCCTTGGATCAGGCAAATAACCAGCAAGAACAGTCACAATCTCATACCACCACCATTCCAAACAGATCCCTATACAACTAGGAACTGCCAACTTCAGCAGTGGCCCCAACCCACCACAAATTCCTCCAATCCCAGCTGTCCATCTCCACTCCCACCTCCCATAAACATAGACATATCCCATCATCAGCACCATCATATGCAGATTAGTCAGCACTGAAGCCATAGCAACTCCTGGAACTCCTAGCCTCATCACCACCACTAAAAAATAGTTCAAGGGCACATGAAAGAGCACTGCCACAAAAGTACACCACATCTGAGGCTTAGTCACACCTTGTGACCTCAGATACACCCTCAGGGGCTGTAACAAAGTGTTTGTTGCAAGATCAGGCAGTGAGTAGATACAGTAAGTTGCAGCCATTGCTGTTATTTCTTTGTCTTGACCCATGAAAAGCATGATTGCCTCAAGATTGATCCACAGAAGACTTATTGGAATGATTGCCAACAAAAGTATGCAGATCATACGTTGTAGAGACAGTGAAAGCAATTCCCAATTCTTGCTTCCACAAGCTTGGCTACAAACAGGCTCAAGACCTGAAGCAAGACCAACAAGAACAGAGTAACCAGTTATGTTTGTGAACCCAATGGAAAGTGCTCCACCAGCAAGTTCTAGACTTCCAAGCCTGCCCAAGAATAGAACGGATACCACTGCTCTAACATAGACCAAGCAATTCATTGCTGTTATTGGCAAAGCCATTCCCCATAGCTCCTTCAATTCCTCCACCACCTTTTTTCCAAGAATCCAAATGCAAGCTTTAGCATCGCCTCTTCCATAACATACATAAACAACAAAATTGTAATCTTTGGGGGTAAAAGAAGAAAACCTGAGACGCAGTAGGCAGTTTATGGGAGAAAAAGTCGGGGTCTTTCTCCGCCATTGATGAAGCCTGAGAAATGGATATTCAAGAAAACTCCTTAGAATAGCATGCAAAGTCTGTAAACCACACAACACAAAACCAAAACATCAGAACAGTTGAAAGAGAAACATAACCATCATCCAAGATTTCACCTTTTCTTTCTCTACATACAAGAAAAAGCTAAAACACACCTCTGCTATCAGTTTCCCAAGCCAAAAGAGGTTGCACTTCAAGAATCACTTCAAACTGTAACGCAAAAAGAAAAAAGAGAAAAGATGAAAAAGAACACACTAAGTTTGTTCTTTTTTCTTTTCTTTTCTTTATTACGCTTAAACGAAAACCAACCCACCTTGTGGTTTACCCCTGAGCATCGGTTTCTGAAAACAAAGAGGTTTGAATTTCAAGATTCACAGAGAAAAGGGAAAGGAAATCGATGGGGTTGTATAGGGTGGTGATATATTTTGTGTATATATAATGGAAATGCATATAACTATTTTTATTTTTACTAATTTTTTAATGTATGGTATTACGATACAGTTATATATATAGGTTTTGTAGTAGAAAGTAATGGTAATGGCGGCGACTGTGACCTGAGAAGACACATGAGAAAAGGAAAGCACTCTGCTCTAGTATTTATTTGGAGATAGGGACCCTCAACATATAAACAAAAACAAGAGGCGGGGAGGGGTTGGAGAATGAGACAATGGCATTTTCCTCACTGCTCCACTACCACTTTTTACAGTTACATTTTCATTGATGACAAGTGTATTTATGTTGTGTGTTTCTGTGTGTGTAACGGAGGAGCTTGGGGAAACAAACGAAAGGACCACCAATTTAGACTTTGGAGGGTCTTTGAAAAATTCATCTTCATGAATCAATCTCGTGTAATTACATTGTTTGACATATTTAGTTCATCAAGTAATTATCTGATTCTCTTCTATTTTCAACAAAGATTGCCAATTGGTGGTAAGTACAAGAACATGATTTACTTTTTATTATTCTAATAATTTTTTAAAATATATATTTATTATTTTCTTCTCATTATCAATTTTTACTTCATGCAACTTTTTATCTTATCTTATTTATTTATTTTATGTTTATTTTTTCATTAGCGTGATTTTATTAATATTCTATTTTTTAAATTAATGTTGAATTCAATGTTGAATAAAGTTATAAACTTATATCGGTTTCTTTAAAATCATATTTATATATGTTATGTTGATATAAGAGTATGATGCTAGATTTTTTTATTTTCAATTAAAAACCTATGTTATATTTTTAATTCATTTGTTTTAGCAGTATGTACTTGATATTTCACATTACAAGACATTTATTATTTAGTTAGATTTGATAGATTATCTTTTTGTGAATGATTTAATACTTTTACAATGATATTATATTTAGAATATTAGTATTTTTGTTAATCATGCATTTCATGATGTTCGTAAAAATCTTGCATTTTTAGTTTTTATAATTAATTCAATAAAAATATATTGATTTTTAAAAATATAAATTAATTTTTTATCATATTAGTTAAGAACATATGTTTACTTATTAATATATTTTCAAAAGACCTTATATATCTTTAATATTTAATTTAATATTATTTATAAATAGTCTTATTTATCTAATATGAACTTTTAACATTAAATAATTAACTTTTATTTTAAAATTTAATATAACATTGTAATTACACTTCCGCAACTAAACATTACACTAATAATTACACGTAATTATGCAAGTGACTTTCCAATAGATCTTTATTTCTTTTTGTTGACTAGAAAACTTGTAGTTGCTACTTTTTGAGTGCGCATAGGATATATTTAACCAGCAAACAACATGGGGTTAGGAACTTTTTTGTTTATAAGTTTGATTAATCTAAATTCTTCAGGTATAAAAGTTATAAAAGAATATATATTTTTATTACTTTTTAATTCAATTTGCTTGTCTAATTTTTTACTTGATTACGTAGAGAAACCTATTAATTGCAGTTTTTTTTTGAAAAAAAATAATCCCTAATAAATTTGAATATATCTGACTTAATCAAATCTGTGAAAGAGTCTTTATATTATACTAGTTTAGTTTACGTGTATTGCACGTGTACATCACGTCAAATCGTTAATCAGTATAACACACATACTAAGAGTTTAATTACAATAAGAAATTAAAAAACATCAAACACGTTCACAATAAAATTTTAGGATTCTATTTAAAGAAAGAATTAGTGTATTAGTAGAAAATTTTGTCTATAATTCTAGACAAAAATTTGAGGATTCTATTAAAATAAAAATTAGTATGTGAATAGAAATTTTTTGTCTGTATTATTGGACTACTTTTGACTAATATTTTTTTAATAAAAGGTAAAGTTATTGATTTAGAAGTGTCTAATAAATTTAGTAATTCAAATGTTTGTTGAAAATATCTTCCTAATATTTTGGCTATATTTTCTTTTGAACGTTTTTATGCCTATTTTTCTTTTTGAATTTCTTTAAAACCTTTTTCTCCTATTATTTTAAGTTTTTTGATTATTTTTTTATCAAGTCTATTTTAGTTGAAAAAAGATTTTCGGATAGGATCTTAACCACAATACTACAATAAGAAAATCTTCATTTAATTTTTGTTATGTTTATTATAATCAATATGTAATTTCATTATAATAATATAATAATTGTAGAAAAATAGTGTAAAAATAATTTTATCTAAGATAGAGGCTTTTATGAAGGACTAAAATAATGGTATAGTAATTGAAGGAAAATAATGAAAAAGAATATTGATTGCACAACTTTGTTCCGAGCTAATATTGATTGCTAAAATGTTGGAATTGAAATATATCGAAATAATAAACATGCCCCCCAATTGAAATATATATAGATATTCTCATCACAATGTGTTTTAGGAGTCCTTTTATATATTTTAATTATGATATTATAAAGATAAAGTAAATAATAATTTGAGGAATAAGGTGAAAAGATGATTTTGACTAAAGAAGAGAGTTTTAACGAAGGGTAAACAGTTTCTTCACTACATTAAAGTTTGCTCATAATTATTAGTATGAGGGTGAGTTTTCATATTTCCTTTTAAGTAAACTTTTTATTTTAAAAATTTTACATACTTTTCTTTTTTAAAAAAAAAAATTGTTCTTAATAATATGAATTATGCATTCTGAATTTTTTATATATAATTTTATTATCAAACAACGTGACACATACACACAAAGATTTTACTTTAAACACAAGTTCTTGTGTCACGGCTATTAAAATTGAACCATAGACACTTTTTGTAACCATAGATTAGATCAAACCTAAATTAATTAAAGTGAAAGTAGAGAGAATACTAAAGAATATGTCTTAATCATGAGAAATAAAAGTAGGTTGTTTCAAGCGAGGCTCAACAAAAATCAAACCATGCGTGTTTGAGTCAATTCAAACTACAAAATTATATATATGATACAACCAATAAAAGCTTCATAAGGAGCTAGGATTGTTGCATAATTTTCAAATATTTGACTTATTATCCATGTCTCTAATTTATTTTTTATATGATAGTCGCACACCTTGTTAGGATCATACCACTTAGCTTGGGTATCTACAAATAAAGCAGGGATGAGTGTGACATAACCGACATCTTTTAGTCTTTCATAGAGTTGGGCAATAACCCACTTCCTAATCACCAAGTGAACATGCTAGAAGTAAGAGAATCAACAAATTTGGAAGATCCATATGGTTGGTAGAGCGAGATGAGTTAGTTAATGTGGTAACTCAAACACCTTTTGTGGTACAAGGGCGCAAACCATTTGAGGTAGAAGTTGTCGCGCCCAAGCCTCCTTCTATAGTCACAAGAGCTCATCAAGCAAGCTTTGACACTCAAGCCATTCCTTGGAGCTATGACAAGGAAAAGACAATAGTGAAAGAAGCTGATGTTGCCCAAGGGGTAACCCGCTTCAGAAGGATATACACTTTAGAACACATAGCTCAAGGAAGCTCAAGCAAGACCAAGCCTCCTGCCATAGAAGTAGAAGAGAGTGGTGTGTGGAAGAAAATACAAGCTAAAGAGTATTCCATCACTGAGCAGTTGAGTAAAGTACCTGCTTAAATCTCCATCCTATCCCTCCTGCAGACTTTGAAACTTCACCAAAAGGCATTGATAAGAGTGTTGAACGACGTCTATGTTCCATCCAACATTACTGAAGGAGAAATGGCCCACATGGTTGGGCAAGTGTTCTAAGCATACAAGATACCCTTTCACAAGGACGAACTTCCGCCTAAAGGGACCATCCATAACCGAGCTCTTTACATCGTCACCCAGTACCAAAATAAAGTGATTACCAAGGCTCTGGTTGACCCAGGTTCCAAATTGAACATTTGCCCACTTGGCACTATAACAAGGTTAGATGTAGATCTGACAAAGATTCAAACTTATAAGATGAATGTGAAGACCTTCAACGGCTCCCAAAGAGACAATATAGGGGAGATCACCCTGGACATGACTATTGGTCCAGCAACCTTCCCTATTGTGTTCCAAGTGATGGACATTTCTGCTTCTAACAATCTATTGCTCGGATGCCCGGGAATTCATTTCATACCTCGAGTCTACACCCTAGATGTGACTGGCACTCGAGAACCATTGCTGGTCCCCCAAGTGAACCCTTGGCCTAGTTGACTTACTCAACTGGAAACTTTAATATGCATGCAGAAACTTTACAATATGAACCTTTTTTCAATATTTAATAAAAACTCAAAGAATCTCAAATCAAGTTTTATATAAAGTCTGAAAATATCTTTTCATACAATTAGTAATAATGCTTAAAATGTCTGAATGAAAAGACTAGATTGACTCACTATCTCTGTCCATGAAGTCTTTACTATATTGAGATAAGTGTCATAATAAGACCCACAACTCCCTGACTGTAAAATAAAATAACTAAACTAAATTGTCTAGAGTCCTCTGAACCTCTACTGTACTGAGATAGGTGCCACAACAAGACACACGACTACTTGGCTCCCCTAAAAGCAAAGAGGTCTCACCCATTGCCTCTAGAAAGCTGGCGTACTGAATATCTGCTGTCATGTGGATACTAGAATCTGCATCATAAAATGATGCAGTGCCAAAGGCGTCAGTACGTGAAATGTACTGGTATGTAAAATGGCCAAAATAGAAACTCAGGGTAGGCAATACTTTTAAGATAAATATCATATATCTCAATATGAAAAACATAAGTATTAAATGCAATATATGTTGAAAATGTAGAATATGCTGAAAGTATAAGTGTAAAACTAACCTGCTTTAACTTGGAGAGTTTCTCTAACCGACAACCATTACTACGAGCTTGGTGGTGATACAACGTCTTTCCCACGCTGTCAAAGTCGTCCCGTACTTTGCCGGGGTAGGAAAAAAAAACTAGGGGAGTGGATCCATCCCAAAACTGGGTCATCTCAGTGGTAAGTGAGGAGTTGCACCTTGGTACAATCCTATCCTAAGCTGGCTATATAGTTTACGAGTTCAAGTTATTATTAGTACCCTCACTCATATCGGTGATCAATACTACTCTCAAAATAACTTTTGTAATGCTCATATTTGAAAATATGTCCCGCTCTAGGGGTAAACTAAAAATATACTGCTTGGAGCCTTGGCTCAACATATTGTCTATAAACTAGTTTTTCTTTCTCAAACTCTAAAACTTGTGCATGATGAATAATAATGCAAAAAAAATCTTAACTGTCTGAACTGCTCCTTTAAATCTGACATGCAATACTCAAAAGATGGTAAGGTAAATAGACTACTTATATATTTCATGCTGGGGTACTTCTTGAAACTGACTGTACTTTAAATTAACTAACTTTTCAATGCAATTAAAGCATGATAATGGAATGATCATCAAAACTCATCTAGGGTTCTTGTAAATACAGTAATGCTTCAGAAATTCAAAGAAAACTACTCAGCAATGAAGTTCTTGGCATAATGATCATGAAATAATGAGGATTTCATAACAAGACTAGAATTTCTCCATAAGATCACAGGAATAAAATAAGCTTAACTTTCGACTAGTATTCTTGATAAAAATTATAGAATACCTGGGTATTAGCTTCTTGGAAGAATTGGGAAGAATTCTTGAAAGCCCTAGCCTTGCCTTAGGGTATATGCTTATGTTCTTGAATCTTTTCTAAAGGAATAGGGATAGTGCATTTTCTAGGAATAAATCAGGTGAAAATCGACTAATTAAAGCTTTAGGAGGGTGGGAAAAAGTTGAAATTACCCTTCCTTAAAATAAAAAGGTAAAAATTCCAACTTATATACGATGTCTGCGTCGCACTAGGGGCGCAAACATGTGTATTTTGCTAAATTTTGCAATTTACTATTTCTCATCAAAAATAAACAAAATAAATAAAAAAACTTAAGTATGGGTCCGCGTCCCAGGCGCGTCACGCCCTGGGCGCGTACCCTTACTGTTTCTGGATAATTTTACGAAAATTTTATTTTGACTCGGTTGCTCTAAAATAAAGTCGAGACCTTTTTCCCCCTCAGTTTTTCGTGTTGATCGCAAATTCGGTCCTGAATTTGCAAACGGACATGAGAAGATGCGTTATGCGCATGATTTCATTCTAGGGGTGTTTCGATAATTTTACGAGTGTTACAATTTACATGGTTGGAGCAGTGCTATCCATCCTCCATCAATGCCTATAATTTGAATGGGGTACAAAGAGGTAGTGGTGCACGATGAGAAAGGGCATCCCGTCTATGTTGTTGAAGGGCAAGGTTATATGAACGGGGAAGTGTTCCACACTGTGGAATTGGTAGGAGATATTGAGCCGAAATCATGGTATAGCCAGAAGATTTTAATCATACTACTATGGTTAGGTTATGAACCAGGCAAAGGGCTAGGGGCCAGACTTCAAGGTATACCCGAGCCAATCTCCCAGCATTTTAAAAATGACACCATCGATTTGGGTTATGAAGGAGAAGTGCCCATGAGAATGGAGACACTGAACTTTGAGCTGCAACATCCTTTACCGTCATTATATCAAACTTTGCAATCCACTGGGTTCCTCAAGAGCGATCTAGATGGAGAAGAAAACCTACTAGAAAGTGGGAGAAATTTATTCATAATGGAGGATTTTTCTTTTGGGGTCAGAGAAGATTTGGCAGAAGAAGAAACATATGCGGAAGAATCGACAGAAGAAGAAGCATGGATATTTGACGTGATGAACGTAATGCTGAATTCAGGTTATGAGCCAGGGAAGAGTCTAGGAGCCAGGTTGCAAGGGATCACCGAGACCATAAAGGCACTACGTCATTTGACCACTTTTGATCTTGGATATGCTTATACTGCAGAAGAATATCTTGATTGGGAACCCCTTCCTGCTGGGAGCTACTATCCTTTGCCAAGTCCCCTACCATCCTTGCAACAAACTTTTTGATCTACTGGGTTCATGAATGATGATACTAACGATTTGCTGAATGGGTTGCAAGGCTTGTTCCTATCAGAGGTCGAAGAAAGAAGTTGCAATGTCATAATCAACTAGGAGGAGGAGAAAGCCCCAATGTGGAGAAAGGCCACGGAGACAATCATCAGTAGTTGGACCACTACCCCATCCAGACCACATTGGGCACTTGTGTAGCGACGGACAATTACCATTTTTCTTTATGTTTTTCAAAAGAAAGTCTTTTCAATTTTGGTTTTAATATTGTGCCCATTTCAACATTATAATAAACTCAAAGTTTGGCACTCTTTTGGGATTTTGAAAAATTACTTGAAGAGTCATCACCTAATGATTTGAGGTGCATTAGGATACCATTCTAACCTTTACTAATTCTAATCCTAAGAGATCACCAGAGAACGGGTAAGAGTTCAAGTTACCTTAAAGGGAAGGTGTTAGGCTCCCTTCGAGGTCCGCAAATGCGGATCTCGATCGTATCTCTTATTTATGTGGGGGTTAACAATTCAGGTCTCTATTTTAAGAAAATTATCCTAATTGCATCTAAGTGATCACGAAAATAGAAATTAAAGAAATAAATTAAAGGATTAATCCACCCCAAATAATTAAAAATAAACAACAAGAAAAAATCTAAACTAAGCGAGATTTATTCCACTCGGATTAGTTACTCGACTATTTATTTTCGGAAGACAAATCGGAGTTTGTCATTTATAGTCGTATGACTTATTTAGGCCAAAGGACAAAATGAAGGTTCGTCCTATTAAGCTCGAGTTTGATCATCGTATTCGAGGGTCCTATTTACCCCTACCCCTCTTAAGTTGATTTATTTATTTAACTAAAAGCTAAAGAAATGAAAAAAAAATCTAGCGTCTTCCTAAAGTGCCTAGCCCCTTCCTATGGTCCAAAAGGCATTGAACTTTTCTAATTTGATAGTTCTAGACTTAAAGGGAATATAGGGCTTCCTAGAGGACCTCGCGTCAAACAAAAAGTAATCAGGACAACAATTAGCACGTAGAATCTCAAATAGCCTCCAAACATATTACTTAGCATGCTTGAAAACACAAACAAGAGTGAGCCTAGATTTACTAAGTGTATGTATAACATTAAAACTTAACAAACATTTTGGAAATACTATGTTGAAAATAATATTTTTTAATGTTTTAAAAATTCTTAGAAGGCATTTAAGTTTGAAAGAGTAAAGCCCTATAGACATGATATCTTACATATTAAATATCCTAAAAAAAGCATGATTTCTATTGTGAAAAGTATTAAATCCTAAAAAGCATGATTTTTAAAATATTGAATCCGAAGGTATGATTTCTAAAAGTGAAATATATTAAATCCTAAAAGCATGATTTCTATGTGAAATAAAATAGTGAATAGTCTAGAACATAATTTTCATGCAAGATAAAATAGTGAATAGCCTAAAACATGATTTCTGTAGAAATTACCCTAAAACATGAGGTCTACAGAAAAAGTAAATAAGCATGTCATAATTTCTATATACATGATGGCTACTCAAAATATTAAATGTCCTATTACATATGATTTCTAAAAAAAGAATATTAAATGCTCTAAAACAGATTTCGCACATAAAAAGAAAAATATTAAATAAGCATGACAAACCTTATAGGCATGATATATATATATATTAACATATTCAAACTAAAAAAAGTTAGAAACATACTTGGTTAATTATTCTTATTACTATTATTTTTTTCATACTGAAATCAGTTAATGCACGCAAGATTCATCTTACCGTATTAAATCCTAAATTAATGTTGCCTAAAAATCGTCAGACAAACAAAGCAAGACATTTAAGAAAATGAAAAAAAGAAAGAAACCATTTAGCGCATAATTTCCCTTCCCCTTTTAACTAATCCCCAATTTTTACTATATTCATTATTACATCATTAAAAATATAATACAACAATAATAGAAATAGTAAAACTTCAAAAGTCATCCTTCCTCCAAATTCATCCCCGTCCCCAAGCGATTCTTCACGTCCTTGAACAAACTAAAAATCTTACTAAAAACAAACACTAGAAGAAATATTATATAATATTTTAAGACAAATCAAGTACAAACATACATACACAATTTAAATGTACCCGAAACTACCACGTAAATTATGATATGCATTGGAGAATCAACACCTAATCCTTGACATATCAAGTTCACAAGAATCTCAAGAATTTTGAGCAATGCTCGTGTCAAGGAAGGCATAGCAAGAACAAAAATAAACCAGCAACAGAGATAAAAGTAGACCAACATGCTAAGAATAGTGATGTCCAATTATACTGTGAAGTGATCTAATGGGATAGAAGATGAAAGCCTTTTATTAATTTTTTTATTATTTCAGGAAAGAGAGTAGAGTTGTACATAGGATGTTATCTGTGAATTGTAGAGAGGAGTATTGAGTGTAATTGTAAGAGTATCTCTTTTTTTTTTCCGTATAAAGTTGTGTCCCCATGACTAACAAGTAAAATAATATGAAATCAATTAGTGCTGGTTTTGTCCAAAAATAAACAAGTACAAATTTTCAAGTAAAGAAATCAAAAAACGAATTTGTAAGATCCTAGATGAAAGCTTCAAGTTTCTGGTCGATCTGGCTTCAATTTCTCCGGTTCTGATGGTTGTCCGATGATAATTTTCCCATAACTTTGGGGTTGCTGGTTGGTGGGGTTTCCGTTCTCTAGCCACATGCAGCGGTGGCGGCGGCAGCTTCTGGCTGCTGGGAGAAGAGAAGAAAGAGAGGGAACGGGTTTAGGGAGTTGGTTGCCGGCGGGTTGCGGGAGGAACAGAAGCGGGGGTCATTTGGTTGTTCCGGCGAGGTTGAGCGGACGACTGTTGGGGTCGTTTTGGTCGGGTTTTGGACGGGGTGAAGATGCCTAGAAGGGTGGCGGGTTGGAGGAGATGAAGAGGGAGGCGACAATCATGGTCTCGCCGGAATAGCCAAACTCAAAACTTTATGATGTTGTACTAAGAAAAATCAATAAAAAAAGTTTAATTTATAATCCTATTTCTGCAAATCAAACCAACAACATTCTAGTTGACAATTGCTCCGCGTGAATCTTTTATGAAGTGTGTTGATTTCTCGATATCCAAAACACACTCCTCAAATTTATGAGATAAATTTACCTTCATAAGAAAGATAAAATAAAAAGTGAGAGAACTAACAATATCATAAATTAAACTAAAACAAAAAGATCTACAATTAATAAAATCAAGAGAAAGCTTATTAATCAGAGCACTAAGAAGAACATTAGCGACTATATTATATTTATAGGATAGGAACATTAGGTCATTATAGGGTTTCATGAATAGTTTAAATAAAATAAGAATGAATAGTTTAAATAAAATAGGAATGAAATAAAATATTTTTATGGATTGTTTCGTTTTTTTTTTTTTTTGACCTTTTACTTTTTTCTATTATTTTGGAAGTCTTTTTACTATTTTTTGGATCAAATCTATTTTAGGTGAAAAAAGATTCTTCTTATAGGAATTTAACTATAATAAAAAAAATCTTCTCAATTAAATTTATACTATGTTTATTATAGTTAATATTTAACATCATTAAAATAATAATATAATATTTTTTAAAAATGATGAAAAGATAATTTTGTTTAAAGAGGACTCTTATAATAAAGGACAAAAAGTTCAAATAAAATTTCTAAAAGTTTTCATATTTTTAATATAGTATAGATATAGATATTGATAGATATACTCAAAACTTACATTGTTAGTTCTTTCTCAAACTCATGCTTGGTTTTTTTTGCTTTCTCAAAGATACTTCTTGTATATTATTTTTTCTGAATAGAGCCATCAAAATGAGTTTGACCAATTGGGTCAACTCAATCTTATCCGTTATTAGGATAAAGTGGAAATACGATTTAAAACTAAGGCTTATAAGCCCGCTCCAATTAAGTCATTGACCCTTAAGGCTTGACCAAGATCGGTTGGAGTCGGTCCATGGGCCAAAGATATTATTTAATATGAATTAAAAAAACTAAAGTTGTATGGCATAATAATTCTTTAATTTACAAGTTTGTTTTTTTCAATTTTTTTAACTTATTTATTTGTCAAAAAAGATTAACATTATTTTTTTTTAATCATAGGATGACTCAAATTCATGATCATTGTTTGCTATCTTTGATATGAAAATATTCTCATTTATTGATTTTATAAATTTCAAATATGATACTGTAATTAAAAGCACCACTAATCATATGTATAATGCATATTATAAATGTAATTATTACCTTCTTTTATATAATTTTGTTAGACATGTTACAAACTTAATATGTTGATGAATTTTTGAGTTTGAATTTAGATTGAAAAGAATACAACTATATGTGTGTGTGC
>DF359649.1:43289-55284 GCA_000787875.1 Solanum virginianum
AAAATAATTAAAACAAAAAGACAAGTGTATACCCTTCTGATTTCAAAGGAAAAAAAGAATGTCAATGCAGCAATAGTTACACTACCTATATCTAGAATAATGATCCTACTTTCAACAACATGACACAACCATACTTCACCCAGGATTAATACAATCAAATCCTCAGGTTATTGAACAAACTAGTGCTTTATGATTTAGGTGCTAATATGGCAGGTATTTTCGTTGGTGTTGTTCATCATACTATTTTACCAAATACATGTACAAAATGGCTAGTAGATAATGGTGCTACTAATCACATGGTAAGTGATAAGTCACTACTAAATGTTGGTTTGATAGTGTCACGTCCCAAGAGGGTACCCAAGACGTGGCCGGCACATAAAGACTATCGCTAGTCCCCAAGCGAACCACTTGGCCTCTTCACATCCATTCAATAAGTAAAACTCTACAAATCAGTGGAAGATAAAAGAAAGTAAATGAGCGTCTCAAAATAGAATCATATATAAAAAGGCTAGTAGAATGAACTAGCTTACAATCTTATCAATCAACATCCGACTCTAGTTTACGAAGCCTCTATCTCTATCAAGTGGTGCCAATGACAGATCCATGACTACCTCAATCAAAATAAAGCTAAGCAACTCTAACTCTAAAGCAAGATGAAAGTAGCTGTTTGTGAGCAGGTCTACGTGTTTTTTTCTGATGGGTAAGGTTTTGACGTCCTCCCCCTTAACCCCCCGGCGGGGGGCAGATGGAGTATTGACGAAGATGCTTGGGACTGAACACATCCCCTTTTACTTAGTAGTAAAATAATGAATCCTCTGAAGTAGTGGAGGCTCACCAGTCCACTGCACGTCCAAAGATCCTCAATAATGCGCATGTTGATGATCTCTATCCCATGTATCTACATCATAAAGTGATGCAACGCCAGAGTGGCTTCAGTACGTGGAATGAATGGTATGTAAAATAGCTGAATAAAACAAAACAGGTAGAATAATATAGAACAACATCAACTCAACATAACTCTCAAACAGAATGTCAAATGTCTATCTAAGTAAGAATAAAGAGTAGACAAGTGACCCATCAAGCAATTCAACTCAACTCAATAGAACTCAACTCAATGGAACTCAACTCAACTCAACTCAACTCAATGGAACTCAACTCAACTCAACTCAATGGAACTCAAAGTGAAAATTTTTTGGGAGTTTCTCTTAATCGAAAATAATCACTTATGAGCAAGTGATTGTACAACAATCATGCTGATTTTGCCTCAGCCGTTCTGTACTTACCAGGTAAGAAACGAGTATGATCCACAAGGAATCTGAAATTAGCCATTCTCTGTTGTTTCAGGGATTTAAACTCGAGAGGGGACCATGAGATGTAATATTCAATCCTCTCCTACGCTGGGCCAGCATAGGTAATGAGTGTAAGTGGGACTCGCTCTTACTCATTTCGGTGATCGATACTCCTCCCAAGACTCAATGCTCATAAAACTCCTCCTCATCATCTCAAGTAGCCTTATGGAGGCACTCATCATCTCAGCTAGTCTCATGGAGACTCTCATTATTTTATTAACTCAAACTCAAAGGTCCTTTATTATTTCAAGGACTTTAACTCAACTCAATGAACTCAATTCTCATTTTAGAACTCAAGGAATCAAATCATCAATTTGAAGAAGTCATTTAGATAGAACTCAAGAACTTAATTATGAAGACTCATATGATCATCAATTTGAAGAAGTCATTTAGATAGAACTCAAGAACTTAATTATGAAGACTCATATGATCATCAAGCTCAACTAACTCAACCTCATACTCACATCAAGATTTCAATCAACATACTCAAGATAAGGCTCTAGATTCCATTCCTTGGTCCACTAATGCATGCTTTCAAAAAATAACATATAGGATTTATACAATATTTCATGAAAAGTATTCAATTCAAGAAAATAAGTTTATGATGATCATCAACATATGAGAACACATATAATAGATATACTTTACAAGAAAATAATCAAGAAACCATTCAAGAAGCATGTATGGCGACTCACAAACTCTCAACTCATCTATGACTATCTATGGGGAATATGGGAGAATAATCTCATGCTTTTGGTTTAGCCTTACATACCTGGGATGAAGCTTCAATGATCAATCTTTAAGAATTCTCCTTGAATTATCCCTAATCAAGCTTCCCTCTTCTCTTCTCTTCTCTCAAGCCCTAATCTTTCAAGCGTAGTGAAAATGACTTAGAATGGGGTTCAAGACCCTATTTACTCATCAAAATGACCTAAATTGACCATGTTTTGAGTTTAGGAGGGGTTGAGAAATGACCAGAATACCCCTCAAAATAAAAGAGAAAATTTCATCTCGAAAATGCCAACCCGCTTGAAAATGCCCAGTCCACGTCGCGAACTGGGTACAGACGTGTGTATTTTCTTTCCAAAATTTCCCATCGAAAATAATTAAAACAAAAAGACAAGTGTTGATCCGCATTCCTGGCGCATCACGCCTTCGGCAAGCACTGACAATGTTTCGTAATTAATTATGAAAAATTATCTTTTGACTCGATCGCTCTAAAATCCGATCGAGATCATTTTTCGACTCAATTTTTGTGCTGATTACAAATTTGGTCTCGAATTTTTTATCAGATCTTGGGAAGACACATTATGCACATGATTCCATTCTAGGGGTATTTCGATAATTTCATCGGGTGTTACATCATCTCCCTCTTTGGATCATTCGTCCTCAAATGATAAGTAAAGATAGATATCAAGGCACAAATAGACTCAAAACTCATCTCATCATTCACATCTATCAATTCTATTCGTACTCAGGAATAGATAATCAACTCAAGATAAGACAACCAATTTAGTTAAGGGTAAGGAAATTTACCTTCAACATTCTCATCATTTAGCACGAATAGGTACAGATACTTTGATTTCATCTCATCTCCAACTTCCCATGTGGCTTTCTCAATGAATTGGCTCTTCCATAGGACTTTGACCGAGGCTATCACTTTGGTTCTCAATTTACGAATCTGACGATCAAGGATTTGGACCGAAATTTCCTCATAGGTCAAGCTATCGTTCACTCCAATGCTCTCCACAGGGATTACCAAGTTAAGATCTCCCAAACATTTCTTCAACATCGACACGTGGAACATTGGATGGATACCATCTAACTCGGAAGACAAATTTAATTCATAGGCAACCTTCCCAATCCTCTTCACAATTTGGTAGGGTCCAATATAGCGTGGAATCAATTTATAATTCTTCCCAAATCTCATGACACCTTTCATAAGTGACGCTTTCAAATATACCTAATCATTCACCTCAAACTCTAAATCTCTCCTCCTCACATCGGTGTAGAATTTCTGGCGACTCTGGGTAGTGTTCAGTCTCTCTTTAATGACCTTGACCTTCTCCATTTATTAATGGACAAGATTAGGCCCAATCAACTCTGCTTCTCCAACCTCAAACCACCCAATTGGTGATCTATACCTTCTCCCATATAAGGCTTCGTAGGGAGCCATCTGAATGCCTGCATAATAACTGTTGTTATATGCAAATTCAATCATTGGTAGGTGATCATCCTAATTTCCCTTGAAATCAAGAACACATTCTCTCAATATGTCTTCTAACATCTGAATAGTACACTTTGCCTGACCATCTGTCTGTGTATGAAAGGTTGAGCTCAAATTTGCTTTGGTACCCAAATCTTTTCTGGAACGATATCCAAAATTGGGAGTGAATTAGGCTCTTCTGTCTGAGATGATGAACAAGGGAACTCCATGCAACCTCACAATCTCTTGGATGTACAACTTGGCATACTCCTCTGCAGTGTTAGTTGTTTTAACTACTAAAAAGTGAGATGACTTAGTCATCCTATCCATAATCACCCATATCGAACATGTTGCTTTCGAGACTTCAGTAGACCAGTAATGAAGTCCATCTTGATTATCTCCTACTTTCATTCTGTAATCTCAATATTCTGAGCTAATCCACATAGCCTTTGATATTCAACTTTCACTTGCGAACAATTCAGACACTTTGAAACAAATTCAGCAATATCCTCTACATTCTAGTCCACCAATAGACTTCCCTCAAGTCGTGGTATATCTTGGTAGAGCCAGGATGAATGGAATATCTAGTGCTATGAGCTTCAGCCATGATTCTATCACGAATACCATTAATATCTAGAACATAGAATCTACTCTGATATCTCAACACCCCATCTCCCCTTTTAGAGAAGACCATCACTTTCTGTTTGTGGACAACCTCCTTCAATTGGAGTATGACAGGATCTCGATCTTGCTTTTCTTTTACCTCTACCACCAAAGATGAAGCCAACTTATTTTGAACATTAACTCCGCCCTCATCATTCTTCTCAATTTGGACTCCCGATCGAGCCAATCGATGCACTTCTTTAGCGAGCTCCTTCTTCCCTTCCTCAATATAGCCTGTGTTACCTATTCACAACCTACTAAAAGCATCAGCAACAATATTAGCTTGACTTGGATGGTAGAGAATTCTCATATCGTAATCCTTGAGCAACTCCAACCATCTTCTTTATTGCAGGTTGAGCTCTTTCTGACTTAAGACATACTACAAGCTCTTGTGGTCAGTGAACACATCCATATGCACTCCATACAAGTAGTGGTGCCAGATGTTTAGGTCAAACACCACCGCTTCTAACTCAAGATCATAGGTTGGGTAGTTTCTCTCATGAATCTTAAGTTGTTTGGAAGTATAGGCTATCACTTTCCCTTTCTGCATCAGCACACATCCCAATCCAACTCTCGAAGCATCATAATAGATTACAAAATCTTCTATCCCATCGGGCAAGGTTAAAATAGGGCAGTAGCTAGTCTAGTCTTTAACTCTTGGAAAGTTTTATCACAATCGTCAGACCACTGAAACTTGACCTTTTTCTGAGTCAACTTAGTCAATGGTGCGGATAAGGAAGAAAACCCCTCAACAAATTTGTGGTAATAACCTGCTAACCCTAAGAAACTTCTTATGTCAGTCGAAGAGGTCGGCATAGGCCAGTTCTTGACCGCTTCAATCTTTTGAGCATCCACTTCAATACCATCACCGGAGATAATGTCTCCTAGGAAAGCCACTAACTTAAGGCAAAATTCACATTTCAAGAATTTTCCATAAAACTCATGGTTCTTAAGTGTTTGGAGGATAATTTTGAGGTGATTTGCATGCTCCTCTTCATCTCTTGAATACACCAAAATGTCGTCGATAATCACAATCACAAACATATCCAAATACTGTCTGAACACTCTATTCATCAAATCCATGAAGGCTGCAGGTGCATTCGTCAACCCAAAGGATATGACTAAGAACTCAAAATGGTCATATCTGGTCCTAAAGGTTGTCTTTGGAATGTCACATTCCCTTACTTTCAACTGATGGTAACCAGATTCGAGGTGTATCTTCGAGAAGCAAGAGGCACCCTGAAGTTGGTCAAATAAATCATCTATCCTCAGGAGAGGATACTTATTCTTTATGGTGACCTTGTTCAGTTGTCTATAGTCAATGCACATTCGAAAAGATCCATCTTTCTTTCGCACGAACAGGACAGGGGCACCCCAAGGAGAAACACTCGGCCTTATGAAGACCTTCTCTAACAAATCTTTCAATTATTCTTTCAACTCTTCAGGGTCCATCCTATAAGGTGGAATCGAGATAGGTTGGGTATCAGAAAGAACATCAATCCCAAAGTCAATCTCCCTATCAGGAGGGACTCCGGTCAGATCCTCGAGGAACACTTTAGGAAACTCATTCACAATCGAGACTGACTCAAGAGTAGGAGACTGAACATCATCAGATTTAACCCTCACAAGGTGGTAGATATAACCCTCATAATCTGAAATAGCCTCATGGAGGCACTCATCATCTCAACTAGTCTCATGGAGACTCTCATTATTTTATTAACTCAAACTCAAAGATCCTCTATCATTTCAAGGTCTTTAACTCATCTCAATAAACTCAATTCTCATTTTAGAACTCAAGGACTCAGATTATCAATTTGAAGAAGTCATTTAGATAAAACTCAATTATGAAGACTCACAAGATCA
Source organism: Solanum virginianum (assembly GCA_000787875.1). Classification (NCBI taxonomy): domain Eukaryota; kingdom Viridiplantae; phylum Streptophyta; class Magnoliopsida; order Solanales; family Solanaceae; genus Solanum; species Solanum virginianum. Next base: position 49,371 of record DF359649.1, read on the forward strand.
TCAAGCTCAACTAACTCAACCTCATACTCACATCAAGATTTCAATCAACATACTCAAGACTAGACTCCATACCTAGGTCTATCCATGCATGCTTTTAAAAAATAATATATAGGGTTTATACAATATCTCATGAAAAGTATTCAATTCAAGAAAACACGTTTATGATGATCATCAACATATGAAAACACATGTTATTGATATAATTTTCAAGAAAATAATCAAGAAATCATTCAAGAAGCATGTAGGAGGACTCATGGACTCTCAACTCATCTATGACCATCTATGGGGCATATGGGAGAACAATCTCATACTTTTAGTTTATCCTTACATACTTGGGATGAAGCTTCAATGATTAATCTTTATGAATTCTCCTTGAATTTCCACCAATCAAGCTTCCCTCTTCTCTTCTCTTCTCTCAAGCCCTAATCTTTCAAGCATAGTGAAAAAGACATAGAATGGGGTTTAAGACCTTATTTACTCATCAAAAATACCTAAATTGATCATGTTTTGAGTTTAGCATGATTTTGATATTTTTACCTGGCATTATAGACAGTGACCAATCCTGGAAAGGTTCAACTACCTAGTGGCGATTCTATAGTGATAACTCAGGCTGGAAATTGTCAATTGGAAGGAGGTGAAGTAGTTCACAATGTGCTATGTGTACCTGAATTCAAATTCAATCTCCTGTCTGTAACATTAGTGCCCTATTTTTTCCTGATTTCTTCATTTGTCAAGATCTCTTCACTGGGAGGGTCAAGGAGATCGGTGAAGAACATGATGGTCTATATACATTGAGGTACCAAGTAAGAAGTGGAGACAACAGAATAAAGTCCCTAGCTGCGTTGGTATACAATGAAGAGGGAACTCTATGGCATAGAAGAATGGGAAATGCCCCTATGGCTATTCTTAGAAAGCTAGATATAGTTGAGAATAAGAATAATCTAGTTCTGAATCATTGTGATATCTGTCTCATTCCAAGACAAGTTAGACTTCCTTTTCAAACTAGAAACAACAGAAAATCACATTGTTTGATTTGGTTCATATGGATATATGGGACCATATAAAGTTGCTAAACATAATAAAATGAGACATTTTCTCACCTTGGTAGATGATCATTCTAGGTGGACTTGGGTATTCTTGATGCATTTGAAATCTGATAACTGCTTTATACTTAAGAATTTTCTCATTATGGTTAATGCACAGTTTGGTAAAAGGAGCAAGGTACTCAGGTCTTGCAATGGTGGTGAATTCTTCAATGCATAATATAGGGATCTGTTTAATAATCATGGGATTATTCATCAAAGTTCATGTCCACACACTCCACAACAGAATGACGTTGTGCAAAGGAGACACAAACACATACTAGAAACTGCAAGAGCCATTAGATTTCAAAGTCACTTGCCTATTAGATTCTGGGGAAATGTATTACATCAGCAATTTATATAACTAACAGAGTTCCTTATACTGTTTTAGGGAACAAATCTCCCTTCTATATGTTATGTAGCAAGCAAGCTGACTTGTCTCATATGAGAACTTTTGGTTGCCTATGTTATGCTACCAACTTGATCAAAGGGGATAAATTTGGGGCAAGAGCCATTAAGTCAGTCATGATGGGTTATGGTACAAACCAAAAGGGATATAAACTCTATGACTTAGAAGCTAAGTCATTCTTTATTAGTAGAGATGTACATTTTTTGGAACATATTTTTCCTTTTAGACATTGCAGTACAGGTACAAGTGCACTTTCTAAGCTCGTATCTGAGGATGGATTCTTTGTTCCCATTAGAAAATCTTATCCTCCCATTAATGATGACCTTGGACTTGATGGAAATGATGTTGCTCCCTTGAATATTGCATTTTTGCCGTCAGAGGAAGATGATACTAACACAACACCAGAAGTACCAGTTATATTGGGTGAATCTTCTAGTGCTCCTCAAGATGAGATTCTAGACCAAACACCTATGAGACAACATGAATATGTGGAAGCTCTGGTTTATACTAGAAGGACCTCAGAAAGGCCTAGCAGGCCTCCTACATGGTAGAATGACTTTGTCACTCGGATAAAATCCAAATCTACTCACACTTGTCTGTATCCTATTGCTAACAGTGTTGATTACAGTTGCTTATCTACTAGATACCAAAATTATCTAGCCTAGTTCTCTACAGAGACAAGACCAACCTTTTTTTATCAAGCAATTCAAGATGCAAGGTGGATTCAAGCAATGCGAGATGAGATACAAGCTTTGGAAGAAAATGGAACTTTGAAGATAGTTCCCTTATTAGATGGAAAGAAAGCCATTGGATGTAAATGAGAGTTCAAAATTAAATACAAGGCTGATGGACAAATAGAGAGATTTAAAGCTAGATTAATAGCTAAATGGTATAATCAGAGAGAGGGTCTTGATTACCAGTAAACTTCTTCCCCTGTTGTTAAGATGGTTACTGTGAAGGCTGTAATTTCCTTAGCTGCCACTAATGGTTGGTTCATTCAACATATGTCCATTTGTAATGCCTTCTTACAAGGTGATTTATATGAGGAAGTATATATGCAATTGCCACAAGGTTTCAAAACAGACAACATAGAGGCTGTCAAGGATTGTAAGCTACTTAAATCTCTATATCGTTTGAAGCAGGCCTCTAGAAAGTGGAATGTGAAGCTCATATCAGCCCTCATTGCAGCTGGATTCCAACAAAGTCACTTGGATTAGTCATTGCTAACTAAGAAATCAACAAATGGTATAGTCATTATTTTGATCTATGTTGATGACGTATTAATCACAAGAAGTAACAACGTTCTGATAGATGCTGTAAAATAAGTTCTGAAGGACAACTTCAAGATTACAGACTTAGGAGAGCTTAGATACTTCCTTGGTATTGAATTTTCTAGGCAGGAAAATGGCATTCTCATGCACCAAAGGAAGTATTCAATGGAACTCATTTCAGACTCAGGATTGAGTGATTCTAAGCCTATCACTACACCTATTGAGTTAAATCAAAAGTTGATAACCTGTGAGTATGACAATTCAATTGGCTTGACTCAGGATCCCATTCTAGCTGACCCAGGGGAGTATCAGAGACTTGTTGAATGGTTGTTATACCTTACCATCACTAGGCCAGACATTGCTTTTGCAGTCCAAAGTTTGAGCCAGTTCATGCATTTTCCTAAGCAATCTCACTTGGAAGCTGCCCTTAGGATTGTCAAATACATCAAAAAAGCTGCTGGACTTCGAGTTTTAATGTCCTCTCATGGTTCCAACTCTCTTCAATGATTTTGTGATGCTAGATGGGGCTCGTGTATAAATACTAGAAAGTCCATAACTGGCTACATAATCAAATTTGGAGATTCTCTAATTTCCTGGAAGTCCAAGAAACAATCCACCATTTCCAGAAGCTCAGCTGAAGCTGAGTATAGGATTCTTGCCTCAACTGTTTCTGAAGTTATCTGGTTGATAGGCTTGTTCAAGAAGTTAAATGTTGAGTTGCAATTACCAATTCCTTTGTATTGTGACAGTAAGGCTACACTTCAGATTGCAGCTAATCCTGTCTTTTATGAGTGCACTAAACGTATTGATACAGATTGTAACTTTATCCGAGAGAATATTCAAAATGGTCTTGTCTGCACTAAGTACATACCAACCTCAAAGCAACCTGCAGATATATTCATTAAGGGCCTTGGAAAATTTCAGCATTCTTACCTTATTTCCAAGCTAGGTATGAAGAACATCTTCATACTGCCTAGCTTGAGTGGGGTATTGAGCATATAAGGATTGACACAGGCTGAGCTGGATAATTAATCACTGAGTTCGACAATTTGTTGCAGTTAGTTACAAGATAGTCATATTAGCAGTTAGTTTGTTAGACTTCTAGTTAATGTGCTGATTAAGTTAACTATGGTTAGATGGATCAACAAACCAGTCTAGAATTTGTATATATAGTCCTGCATACAACGTAATAGTCTCTTGAGCAATTTCATCTCTTTTCTATACAAAAGGATCAATCAGAGTATTCTCTCATGAATGTATTTTTTCTCTTGGGAATCTGTGCATAATTTTGTCAGTTTTCTCCTCATGTGATGAACTTGTTGTCATTATTGTTATTAATTTCTTTTTGATCTTTGATTCACATTATTGTTATTAATTTTTTTTAAAAAGAAGACGAAATGATTAACATGTAGTTACGGGTTTTATGTATGATTGATAATTTTATAATCCAAAATATTTAATAGATTTTAGGCTTAAAGATATTATCAAAAATTAGTTAACCAAAATGGGAAGAGGAAATTTGTACCCAAATAAAAAGGGACACTTACATGTGGCTACTCCTTACTTTCATACCTCCGATTTTTAACTGTTCTTACATCAATATATACAAAGTAAATATATATATACTCTGATTAGGGGTATCTAAAGAATATGAAAAATCAACCGAACCGACTGAAACTAACCACACCGAACCAATTTTTATCATTTTAATAAAATCATGGACTTTTATTTAAGTGTATAACCGTCCCGAATAATTGGGATGGTCTTTTTAGTTTATAAAAAAATCAAAAAAAGTCCCGAGCCGAATAAGTTTACATGTATGTAAATATATTTTTCATATTAACATGTTAAATTTAATATACAAATATATTTTATAGAAATATTCAAATATAAATATAACCTAAGTCCTAGACATCTAGTGATAGGGCGATTTTAGGTCTTTATCTTTTAATTAGTCTTTAATTAAGTATGTTTCAAATTAAAAGATATTATAATAGAAAATCCATCAAACAATATGATAAAATCTATGGAAATATCTATATATAAAGTATTAGATCAAATAATATGCCAAGAAGATTTTACATTCTTGACTTTTTAGTCAATTATAGTGTTTCTTCAAAAACACACATGCGAGAAATATTTTAATAATAGTATATTTTAAAGTGATACTTTAAAAATTAAATAAACCAAAAATGAACCGAACCGTATCAATACCTAAGAGAAACTAATATAATCAGGATGGTTTTAAAAAAATTAATTTTGGTTATACATTATAAAATATCCGAAAAGTTGAGATGATGGATATAATTTTTAAAAATAACTGACCGAGTCGTCCCATTGACACCCCTAACTCTGATGGTATACAAAGAGGAAGAAACAGTGCTTCAGTGAAAACACTACTCAGTTACTCCTTGATACCGTGAGATTATATAAATTTTGATGGCATCAAGGAGAAACATTCAGTGCTTCAACAAAAGACTGCTTAATTACGGCTTGATACCATTAGATATATACTACAATGGTATCAAGGATGAACAACTAGTGGTTCAGTGAAAATATTACTCATTTACTCCTGGATATCATTAGAAAACATATACTCTTATGGCATCAAGGAGGAACAAAAAGTTCTTCAATGAAAAGACTGCTCAATTACTGCTCGATACCATCAAAGTATATAAATACCATTAGAAATTAGAGTTCAATAAATAAGATTGTTTTAATAAATTTCTCTTAATTATATTTTAATTATTTAATTTTTAAAAAGGTCAATCCTATATGACATCGATAGGGTATCAATATCAGTATCACAGACGATTAAGCTCAATCCCATGATACCAATATAGTAATAATATGGTGATGGAGTATTATAGAGGATCAATTTATAGTAGTGATGCAGTTATCATGCGGACATTATGCGTAAAATAAGAAAGGAGGAACTGAGATAAGCGAGTAAATAATTTGGATCGTTAGTCCATTAAGCCTAAATATATAGAATTGGATTTATTTTTAATAAATAATTTCATAATTAAATTTATTTTGTGTAGTTTTTCCAAAAATAGAAAAGACATGCTTTATAAGGAATGTAATATTTCCCTTTTTAGATTGAACTTTATTAGGGATTTAATATTTCAATCTCTAATTTAACTTGTATA
>DF359649.1:55373-70780 GCA_000787875.1 Solanum virginianum
TAATTTAACTTGTATATATAAGAAAATTGTATTGAATTTTATTTCTTTAAAATAGAAAGAATTACATCTACCATAAAATTTCATGCATACATGAAGTAGAGTGCACATATAATCGATGTATATATTTTGATCAACTATACATTAAATGTGATAGGATAACTTTGTATATAAAGTCTATTGCATCTAAATACGTTAATAGAACATGCACATAATTTACTATATAGTTATCATATATATTCATTAAGGCGATGTATAAAATTATAAGCTATTAATGTATATATAAAAAATGAATTACCTTCGTTCAAAGTATTTTGTGTTGAAATTTTACTTAAACAAATTATTATTTAGTTGTCACGATCCAAACCTAGGGCCTAGAAGTGAAATGGTGCATGGGGAACCCGAAGGGACCCCAAGCAAGCCTCTTAACGTATCATTACATATTCTTGATCGCGGAAGCAATAAAAAGACAATAAGAGATAATAAATATGGATAAACGGGGCTAAGGGACATCTTTCATATCATAAAACATCATAGAATCAAGAGAGTCAAGGCTCATAGCTTCATTACATAACTTGTCCAACACCTCTAAACATAGAACTTAGCGGGGGCCAAGACAATCAACTTGGCTCACCCTCATAGTCAAAGCATATAACAAAGAAATGAGAGTCTATACATAGCATAAATCAAGAGAAGTATGTCCTCGAAGTTGAGGACTCACCAACTTGCTTTGAGAGATATCACACTAGCCACGTGGAGGAGGAGGATGATCAAGTGGGGCTCCGGTTCCTACATGGTAACATCCTGTCGGCATAGAGTATGCGTTAGTACATTTGAGTGTACTAAGTATGTAGGATGCAATGCAACAATAGATAAGCAATATAGTCAAAAGGCATAAGTAAGCAATAGATGTTCATATAACAACATGGTATACATAAATGATACTTGAAGTAAACATGCTTATATGTGAAACATATTACATCTATAAGAATAGACCATCATCATAGACCAAGCAATTTAGTACTTGGAATCTAAGGTAGACCACCCCTTAGAAGTGATTGAGGTACCAACCCCTTAATTGGTTGATAGCTTACCACCTCCATCCAAGGTGATTGAGGTAAAAAATCCTCAATTGGTTGATGGCTTACCAACCCCATCCTAGGTGATTGAGGTATCAACCCCTCGATTGGTTGATGGCTTACCACCCCTATCCTAGGTGATTGAGGTACCAACCCCTCAATTGATTAATTGCTTACCACCCCCATCTTAGGCGATTGAGGTACCAACCCTTAATTGATTGTGGTCAACTTACAACACAATGATACTTCTCATGAAATCAACACATACATATCATTCTTTTATCATCATAAAGTCACTTAACTCATATGCCAAGCATTAGGCCTTCAACAACTCAAGATACATTAACCGAACATTTCATCAAACACTTGGTGAGTGCGGAATGCTAGTATAAAACCATGCAATTCAAGACGAAAATCATGCAAGAAAATTTAATGTAAAACCACCCACCGACACTTGGTAATACCTTCTTGCAACTCACATTAAAACTCTTTATCAAATCTCAAGATAGATATAAGATTCATAACTCAAAATATGCATAAACAGTCACACTTTCACAAAACTCCAACATTGTTCATAGTCAAATTCATAAGAGAAAACCCATAAGTAAAATCAACTTAGAAACATGTAATTTAGGTAAAAAACGAAAGCTTGGGCACCAAGGGTGAAAGGACCCAATGGTTGAAATCCACATACCTTAACTTTGGAGAATTATTTGATGAAGATTGAAAATGGAGACTTGAAGCTTGAGTGAAATCCTTAAGATCCGGATGAGTTTCGGGACTTGAAATTTGAGGCAAAATATTAGTCTAAGTGTTTGAGACAGTATTGGGGAATGTCTTGTATGATATCAAGGTGAAATATGGCTAAGTATAGGGATTTTCTACACGTCGAAAGACTTGGGAGGATCAATTTATAAGTGTTTGAGACAGTATTGGGGAATGTCTTGTATGATATCAAGGTGAAATATGGCTAAGTATAGGTATTTTCTACACGTCGAAAGACTTGGGCCCAAGACCCAAAAGGCTTGGATCGAGATAAAAATCATTGCCAACAAAATGTACAACTCTGCATCTGGTCCTTGACGCGGACCTATCGCGGAGGGAATTTTTACATTGGTTGGTGACGGCTGTGCGTCGCGGTACCAATGCGTTTTGCTCAAATTTGGGAAAATCAAATTACACTACGGTTGCTCTAAAATCAGAGTAAGGCCCATTTCCAACTCAATATTTCCCCTTGATCAAGAATATGAAGTTGAATTTTTGATATCACGCACGAATTTTATGATATATGATAATTACAATTTCAAGCACTTCTGAGGCACATTTTCAGGTACTTTTTTCTGGGTCATTTCAATATCTCCCCCTTGGGAACATTCATCCCCAAATGTTGAAGAAGTGTACATAAGAAAAATAATCATGAAGAAATTAGCGCCAACAAAAATGCACCAATACACATAAACACCATTTTCAAAAATCTCAACATACGTGTTAAAATCACCATGAACTTTGTTAACATAAACATGTATGCATGCAAATGACATAGGGGATTAAACATGAGACATGAAATCATATAGAAGACTTAGAATTAGTACCGTAGGCTCGAGTAGAATGGAAAAGAGATAAAGATATCATTTTTGTATGACCGCTTCGGCCTCCCATGTAGCACTTTCAACTTGTTGATTCCTCCAAAGGACCTTAATAGAAGCAACATCCTTGTTTCTCAACCTCTCCACTTGTCTATCCAAGATCTCTACTGAAACTTCTTCATAAGTCTAGTTATCTTCAACTACCCCCAAAACATCCAATGGAACAATGGCATTCAGATCATTCACACATTTCCTCAACATGGATACATGAAACACCGGATGAATTGAATCCATTTCACTAGGCAATTCCAACTCATATGCCACCTTAATAATCCTCCTCAACACCCTATAAGGACCCAAAAATCTTGGACTTAATTTACCCTTCTTACCAAAATGAACCACACCCTTCATAGGTGACACCTTCAAATAGGCCCAATCACCAACTTTAAATTCAATCTCTCTTCTCCTCACATCGACATAGGACTTTTGATGACTTTGGGTTATTCTCAACCTTTCTCTAATCAACCTTACCTTCTCCATAGACTCCATAACCAGATCCGGACTCAACAAAGTCATTTCTCCCACTTCAAATCACCCAACCGGTGACCTATAATGTCTACCATAGAGGGCCTCAAAAGGAGCCATACCAATGCTAGAATGGCTAAGCTTTATTTTGGTCCCAAGACCCCTTTGGAAGGACCTCCAAAAGTGTGAAGTGAATTCTGCATCGCGATCTGATATGATAGACAAGGGCACCCTATGCAATCTCACCAACTCATGAATGCACAATTTAGCATAGTCTTAGGCCCCATAAGAAGTCTTAACCGGTAGGAAATGAGCCGACATTGTCATTCTATCAACCATAACCCAAATAGAATCAAAACCCTTTCTAGTCTTAGGCAACCCAACCACAAAATCCATGTTAATTTTCTCCTACTTCCAAGTAGGAATCTCTATATCTTGGGTTAGGCCACCCGACCTTTGATGTTCGGCTTTGACTTGTTGGTAACTACGACAACCAAATACAAATTTGGCAATGTCTTTCTTCATACCTCCCCACCAAAACACACCCCTCAAATCTCTATACATCTTGGTAGAACAGGGTGAATGGAATAGGAAGAATTATAAGCCTCATCAAGAATCCTCTTTCTCAAATCATCAACACAAGGCACACACAACCTACCTTAGTACCTAAGGGCACCATCACCCCTTTGGGAGAAAACCTCCACCTTGCCCTCTTTCACCAAGGCTTTCAATTCTAACAAGGAGAAATCAAGATCTTACTTTGCTTTTACCTCATCAACCAAGGAAGATTTTGAACCATCCACAACCACAATGCCACCATTAATAACCCCTTCCAACCTAACCCCGAATCTAGCCAACTGATGGACCTCCCTAGCTAGCTCTTTGACCCATCATCAACATGAGCTAGGCTACCCATAGACACCCTACTCAAAGCATCTGCCACAAAATTAGCCTTACCAGGATGATAATGCACACACATATCATAATCCTTAAGAAGTTCTAACCACCTTCGTTGTCTCAAGTTAAGATCTTTTTGATTGAACACATATTGGAGACCCTTATGATTGGTGAACACATCAACATGCACCTCATACAAATAATGATGCTAAATTTTCAAAGCAAATACCATGGCAGCCAATTTAAGATCATGAGTAGGATAATTCTTTTCATGCACTTTGAGTTGCCTCGAAGCATAGTCTATTACCTTACCATTTTGAATTAACACATAACCCAAACCAATCCGGGAGGCATTACAATACACAATAAACCCTTCCAACCTATCCGGTAGAGACAAGATAGGATTAGAGACATGCTTATCCTTCAAGGTTTGAAAATTCTTTTCAAACTCATCGGTCTACACAAACTTAGCCTTCTTTTAAGTCAACTTAGTCATGAGAAAAGCAATAGAAGAGAACCCATTCATAAACCTCCGGTAGTAACCCGCTAAGCCCAAGAAGCTTCTAACGTCCGATGGGGTCAATGGTCTAGGCCAGTTTCTAATCACATTCGTCTTTTTAGGATCCACCTTAATACCGTCCCCTGACACCACATACCTAAGAAGGCAACCTCTTTCAACTAAAATTCACACTTCTCATATTTAGCATACAACTTATTTTCCCTTAATATTTGTAGCACTACCCTCAAATAGGCCACATGCTCCTCCTCACTATGAGAATAGATCAAAATATCATTAATGAAGACCACCACAAACAAATTAAGGTAGGGTTTAATGATCCTATTCATAAGATCCATAAAGATAGCTGGTGCATTGGTCAACCTAAAAGACATAACAACAAACTCGTAATGCCCATACTTAGTCCGGAAGGCTATCTTGGGAATGTCATAATCCCTCACCTTCACTTGATGATACCCAGACCGAGGATCAATCTTAAAGAAGTTGCTAGCCCCTTGAAGTTGGTCAAACAAAATCATTAATCCTTGGTAGTGGATACTTATTCTTGATGGTAACCCTATTAAGTTGTTGGTAGTCAATACACATACTAAGAGACCCATCATTCTTCTTCACAAACAAAATCGGTGCACTCTAAGGTGATTGTCTAGGCCTAATAAAACCCTTCTCCAACAAATCTATCAATTTCTCCTTCAACTCCTTTAATTTCGCCAGGGTCATATGATAAGGGGGAATAGAAATGGGTTGGGTAACGGGAAGAAGGTCTATACCAAAATCTATTTTCCTTTTGGGAGGAACACCGGGAAGGTCATTAGGAAAGACATCAAGGAAATCATTAACAACCAGAACCAACTCTATGGGAAGGACTTTGGACTTAATATCCCTAACCCTCACAAGATGATAGAGACACCCCATAGAGATTAACTTTTGGGCTTTAATGCAAGAGATGAACCTACCCTTGACCACCACATCATGACTCTCCCACTCAAGGACGGTTTCATTTGGGAATTGAAATTTGACCCTACAGGTGCTACAATTAATAGAGGCATAGTATGCGTGTAACCAATCCATTGTAAGAGTGACATCAAAATCAATCATATCCAACTCAACAAGATCACAAGGCAATATTTTATGCAAGATGTAAACGGGATAATTTCTATAGATCTTTTTAGCAATAATAGATGCATCAATAGGAGTAGACACCTCATAAGACTCACACAACAATACGGGCTCAAAATGAAACTTTTTGGCAATAAGAGGAGTAACAAAAGAAAGAGTGGCACTTGGGTCTATCAATGTATACACATCAAAATAAAGAACTTTTAACATACCGATGACGACATCGATCACCTCATCAAGATCTTACTTTGCTTTTACCTCATCAACCAAGGAAGATTTTGAAGCATCAACAACTACAATACCACCTTTATCAACCTCTTCCAACCTAACCCCCAATCTAGCCAATTGTGTGCCTTGGGGCACCACCTTATTAACCTCCTCTTCCCAAAGAAACCATATTGGCACCTCGGCCTTATGGACGAACATCCTTACCCTTGTTTCAGTTACGAGGGCAATCCATCATCTTATGGCCTACTTCCCCACAAATATAGCAAGCATTAGTAGCTCTCAAGTATGGGCTACCATGACCATTACCAAATTTCGGACACACGAGTCTAGGCATCACACCACCAACCTCTTGGGGCCTTGGGTAGTCATTGGAAAACCTCCCACTAGGAGCATGAGAAGACCCTTAGCCTTGGTAAAATTGGCCACCTTGTGACTTTGGAACTTACCATCAAAACGGGCCTTCTTGGCCTCATGATCCCTTCTCTTCCTGAACTTTTCCCCCTCCATTTATTCGGCATAAGCTATTAAGTGGGATAAATCGATGTCACTAATCAACATAGCGGACCGACACTCCTCACTCACCAAGTCAGATACACCAATCGCAAACTTGTTCATTCTAGACCTTAGGTCGGCAACCAAGTATAGACCATATTTTAAGAGTTTGTTGAACTTGAGCGCATACTCCCTCACACTCATATATCCTTGCTTCAAATTCATGAACTCTATCATTTTGGCTTATCTAAGCTCAAGAGGGAAGAACCGGTTGAGGAAAGCTAACTTAAAATCCTCTCATAGAACCGTATTATTGTTCCCCTTCTCCTCCCTCCATTGAGTGTACTATATTTGGTCCACCCCGTTGAGTTGGTATGCCGCCAACTCCGCCTTCTCCTGCGACCTCATACCCATGATAGCCACCACTTTATAAACTTTATCAATAAATTATTGAGGGTCCTCATCCACGTTAGACCCATTGAACTCTAGTGGGTTCATCCTCATAAAGTTCATCACCCGAGATGCTAGAGTAGGAGCATAGGGGGCTTGGGCCCCTTGGTTTGCTTGGTTAGCCATAACTTGGGCTAGCAAGGTGAGAGCAACCCAGAGCTCTCCATGAGCTGATTATTCCTCGAGTGTATGGGCTCTTCTTTCTCTTGTCTTAGGAATGATCTAGCATAGGATAGAACAATCGTTTGGGAGAAAAACCTTATCTTAACTTCTATAGCATGACATAGAGTAAGAAGAAGGAAAAAATTTTCTAAAACATCTCATAGCCTCCTACTCATAGTTGTGGTTTACAATACAACCATGAATAAGACTCTAATCAATACAGTATGTTGGATGTCGATGACTATTAATAACATACTGCTCTGATACTAAGTTTGTCACGACCCAAGCCTAGGGCCTAGAGGTGACACGACGCATAGGGAACCTGAAGGGACCCCAAGCAAGCCTCTTAACATATCATTACACATCCTTGGTCGCAGAAGTAATAAAAAAACAATAAGAGATAGTAAATAGGGATAAATGGCGCTAAGGGACATCTGCCATATCATAAAACATAATAGAATCAAGAGAGTCAAGGTTCATAGCTTCATTACATAACTAGTCCAACAATACCTCTAAACATAGAACTTAGTGGGGGCCAAGACAAGCAACTGGGCTCACTCTCATAGTCAAATAATACAATAAAGAAAAGAGAGTCTATATATAGCATAAATCAAGAGAAGTATGTACTCGAAGTTGAGGACTCACCCACCTTAATTGCTTGATGGTTTACCACCCCCATCCTAGGTGATTGAGGTACCAACCTCTCAATTGGTTGATGGCTTACCACCCCCATCCTAGGTTATTGAGGTACCAACCTGTCACAGCCCAGACTAGGGCCTAGATACACAATGCAAAGGGATCTCAGAGGGACCCCAAGAAAGCCTCTTAGCAAGGTGATTGAGGTACCAATCCCTCAATTGGTTGTCGTAAACTTACAACACAATAGATACTTCTCATGAAATCAAAACATACATGTCACCCTTTCATCATCATAAAGTCACTTAACTCATATATCAAGCATTAGGCCTTTAACAACTCAAGATACATTAACCAGACATTTCATCAAAGACTTGGTGGGTGCACAATGCTAGTGTAAAATCATGCAAGAAAACTTAATATAGAACCACCCACCAATACTTGATAATACCCTCTTGCAATATACATCAAAACCCTTTATCAAATCTCAAGATAGATCTAAGATTCATAGCTTAAAATATGCATAAACAGTCACACTTTCACAAAATCCTAACATTATTCATAGTCAAATTCATAAGAGAAGACCCATAAGTAAAATTAACTTAGAAACATCTGATTTAGTTAAAAAGAAAGCTTGGACACCATGGGTGAAAGGACCCAATGATTGAAATCCATATACCTTGACTTTGGAGAATTCTTGATGAAGATTGAAAATGGAGACTTAAAGATGCATGGGAAGACTTGGGCCCAAGACCCAAAAGCCTTGGACCGAGATAAAAATCACTAGCAATAAAATATACAGGTCTGCGTTTGGTCCGTGATGTGGACTTATCGCGGAGGGCATTTTTACACTAGTCTGCAATGGCTGCGCATTGCAGTACCAATGCGGATCACCACTATTTTGCGCAAACCTGAAAAAAATTAAATTTTACTACGGTTGCTCTAAAATCAGGGTTAGGCCCATGTTCACTCAATTTTGCCCCTTATCAAGAATATGAAGTCAAATTTTTGATATCACGCATGAATTTTGAGATATATAGAAATTACGATTTTGGGCACTCCCGAGGCTAATTTTCGGGCACTTTTTTTGGGGTCATTTCATTAGTATTTTAAATGAATGGATATGTTTTTTATTAAAATGGTGTGGCATTTAAATGAAAGTGTATGTCCTTTCATTCTTTGGGTGTAAGGATCCAGACTTTGTACGACTTCATTGGAGCTTGAAATTTTTGTTTTCGACAAAATTTGGTCCAAGTGTCACCTCAAAGGAGACTAGACAGTTTATATGAGGTCATACAGCTCGTGTAGCCTCTAGTGAAGTGATACTTGGCCTTAATTTTGGGTGTGTGACCTTGAAATGGAGTTTTTTTGGGCTAAGTGGCATCACACTTGGACCCACACGGGTCGTGTGACACTTCATAGACCATGTAATGGTCTCAAGCTTGGAACACCAATGTTTGGAGCTAAGTAGTGGGACACGGGCATTTCACATGGACCGTGTGAAGGTACACGGGCCGTATGGAGGTACACGGGCCGTATGGTTAACGGTATAGCCTCCGAGGTGGAAATGTTTTAAGTATAGCTTCACTCTTGGCATGAGAGACTTTATTTTGTCTAAGGGAGGTGCCATGGGCAGTGTCACGGACCATGTGACACCACATGACCCGGTGGCCCTTCCATGTGGCTAACTTTTTGTCGAAATTTTTTTAAGTATGGGAATCTTCAAGCTTAAGCTAGGTTCACTTCAAATCCTACAAGTTAAGCTTATTTATGTTGTTTAAGTCCATCATGTGTCTTCTACATCAAGCCAAGTTCAAAAGATTTCTGTCGGTTAAGTTTTTCACAAGTACCGATAGAAAGATCAATGTTAAATGGTTATATCTCTTAATAAAAATGAATTGGGCAGGCCATGACCTATCACATTAAAGCTCTTTGAATTAGCTTCCCAACAGATCCAGTTTTACCTCATTTGGAGTTTAAATGAAGAAGTTATGCCCTTTTTCGTAAAATTTGTCTGGGCTAGATGGGGCCCTTCTTGACCCCTGAAGGGCTTCGCAACCCGTGACGCTGGGCGTGAAGAGTTCCTGGAAAAATTTAAAGGGGCATTTTATTGAGGTATTTTTGATATTTTGTCTCATCCCCAAGGGTTTTTAAGATATTTAAACCCCTCTTTACATTCTTACCTACACTATTCAAAACCCTCATTCAAGACTAACCCTTAGTTTTAAAAATCAAATTCCCTCAAGTCTCTCTCAAGAACTATAGTGGGGATTCTAGCTTGGGAATCAAGGGAAAACTCATTCTTCTTCAAATTTCTCCTTGTAATTCCTTCATTAGCTAAGGTATGTGGGTTTGATCTTTGTCTCCTTTCAACCAAAGAGACCCAAAACTTTTCTAGCACTTTTCATGAATTTTACTTACTTTAAAGTTGAATTTTTATTTTTCTTACTTATTAAATTCAATTAATGTATGGGCTGTATATATTTGATGATTTTAAGTTGATTTAAGCCCTTACATGATGAATTACATTGAAGTTATGAAGCTATGAAGATGCATGTCCCCTTTTAAAGCTTGATTTGTGTATGGGTAATTTATATTATGATTTAAATATGGATTTGATTATGTTTTTACTTGAATTTCATAATGTATTATTGATTTAAGTTTGAATCTCTACTACCCATGCTTTCCTCACATCATTCATGGCATTTGCATTCATGACATTAGATTATAATGGAAATCATGAAGTGGGTTAAGCCCAATTATATTTTATGATATGATTTTGATAAGATATTGGTTATGACAAGAATATGATCACATAAATGTCTATGATTATGTCTCTTTGAGCATTTTGGGTGCTTGCACCATTTCGTATATGTGAATGAGTTATACCTATGCATGTGTTTTATGAATTATGAATTATGATTTGGCATTTGATCTTAGGTATGAATTATTATAGATGATGTTTGACTTTTGAGCCCTAAATGTGCATTTAAATGATTTGAAATAACTATTGCATCTTTTGAAACTATGTATCTTAAAAGTATTCTTATGGGATGACGACTTAGCACCAATGGATTGATGGCTCCCTCTCTTTCATTGAACTATTGCCTAGCATAGGTTCCTTTTCAAAATAGGGGTGCCCGTAACGAAAGTTGCCTCCAAAATGGGGTTGGCTGTAAGGAGAAGAAATGACATCATATGATATATGTGAAACTCCTATCCAAAATGGGGGTACCTGTAAGAAAGGTTACTTCATACGAAATTGGGGTGCCCGTAAGGTGAAGTATGGTTTACCTTTGGCAAATAGACCATCTCTTTACAAATGAGGGGATTTCATCGAGATTCCAAATAATAGCTCTGTTGGTCTTACTTATGTCGGTTGAGGTCACATACCCATTATATATGAGCATTTACATCTCATGCATCATAAATTTCATAGCATCTTGTTATAATATATTCCTTGCTATATATTCACTTTCTATATGATGTGCCCTTGTCATCTAACATTGAATGTAGATTTCCTAAATCTCATGCATTGTTTTCGACAAAATTTGGTCCAAGTGTCACCTCAAAGGAGACTAGACAGTTTATATGAGGTCATACAGCTCGTGTAGCCTCTAGTGAAGTGATACTTGGCCTTAATTTTGGGTGTGTGACCTTGAAATGGAGTTTTTTTGGGCTAAGTGGCATCACACTTGGACCCACACGGGTCGTGTGACATCTATCTACCTTATGTTCCCATTTTCATTTCTTTTTTACTTTGAGGGTGAGCCCGGGACATGTCTTGGCTCCCATCCCATCTTATGTGTAGAGGCATAAATGGACATTTTGTAGACTCTTGTCGGATCTACGTGTAATGTGTTGTATTTGGAGCTTACAGTTATGGATATCTTTTGGATATGGCTATTATGGATTTGTTATGAGGATTATGATATGTATGTATGTTTGATGTTGAAATGTGAAAGATCCTAAGTCTCGAATTGTCCCTATAAAGTGAGTCATACTTACCTGCCCCTTAGTCTTTATGTGCTACATTTTATATGAACCCATGTTAACCCCTTTCCCTATGATATCCCCATAGCATGAGTCCTACATTCCCATCCTTTAGAACTATGTGTTTACTTTTTGAATATGCTTCCGAATTGATGATGTGAATTTGGAAACTTTAAGGCTTGTTTGGAGATTCTCGGGTTCCTATTCACCATGTCACTCCTAGACCCTAGGTCTACGTCGTGACATTGAGATTACTAAATTCTATTTAAGTTCAATTTCTACAGATTCTGTTAATAACTTTAAAAAAAATTGTCATAAAAACTTTACGAAATATTTTGTCATTGAAACTTTACAAAATATTTTGTCATCAATATTCTCCAAAGAATTTTCTTTTTTTCTCCAAAAGATCAAGTTCAAGTTTGCTTTCCAATAGGATTTCTTCACTATTTGCTTAGTGCAAAAATTCATAGTATTGTCGTATCCATTAAAACTATTTGCACAATCCCATAGTAATCTCAAAGAGAAGAGGGATCTAATATCATTTTTAGGAAAGAGTTTGGTATGTGTTTCAAGCCTTCAATTCTGTGTTCTTAATTCATATTATCAAACGTTCTATTCTTCTTCGTATAAAATTTTGTATCCTGGATCTATATTTTCCAACATTTTGATATAGGTAAACATGTTTGCATGAATATTATTAAATAATACATAATATAAACTACTTATACTATTGTTTATTCAAATATCATGAATCTTCACTTTCTACATACTTCGTCTTTTGAATATGACTCCATTTGTGATGGTTAATAGAGTTGAAAGTAATTTTTCTTTGAATTCATTCAACATCAATATAATGTAATAATCTCGAAGGTCAATTTTGGTATTTTTGATCAAATTACTATTAAACCCTTCTCGAAAGTTGTTTTGAGTCATTTTTGGTCAAGTATAAAAGTTGGATTTTAAAAACCTCGTAGAAAGTTGAAGTTTTTCTAAATAAAGAGTTTTTTAAGACTTAAAGTTGAAAATTTTGAAATTTTTATGGTCATTTTGAGTTTTGAGTGTCGAAATTCAATTATGTCGAGTACATCAGCTCCAGAATGTCGAATCTGATCTAGAAAAACTTGCAGAACTAAATTTGGAGTTAAAATGGAGGTTTTAGGCTTGAATTTGTATTTTTAGATTATTTTGGATCATAAATTTGATTTTGGTCAACATTCGGAGTTTGGAGGCCTAGGCCAAAATTTCGTCAGTTCCAGTGGTTCCGAATGGTGAAACTATCCCTAGAAATGACTTTATTGTAACTTTTAGAGCTTCCAAGAATATTTTGAGTTTTTGAGTCCGAAACTAGTTTAAACGATCTTTCACCGGTTCTCGGCCAAGGAGGCTCCGAGTTCAAATTCTGACAGTTCCATTGAGTTTGGAACGTCGTTTATAGTAGGTTATGTTCATGATATTTTGAACGAATTCTGAGGTTCCATTTTGTGAATTGCCTAAGTTGTGTTTGCTGGTTTTTAGCAGTTTCTGGTGCAGGTAAAGTTACTCTCTATGTTCGAGCCTCTAGCTCCATGTTTGGAGAGGTCACTTTATTTAGACCTCCGCGTTCGCGGAGTTGTGGGAGCTAAGATCCATAAGCTTCCACATTCGTGGAGTGCAGTGAGTTGATTAGCCTCCACGTTCACAGAGTGTTACTTATCCCTAAATCAATTAACTCTTTTAATGACGGGTTTAAGTCTTATTCCACTATTTTTAATATTCCAAGCTCCATTTTTTTAGAGGAACTTTAAGGTTTTTCAAGGCAAATCGATTGTTTAACTATTTTTGTGAACTTCTAACCTTTTGTTAACTATGATTAAACCTTGTATGGTTGCGAATTAGAGTAGTAGGCTAATTGGTAGGGTTAGGTGGATGCATGGGTTAGGTGGAGGATGTGTTTTCTTTTTCTGTGTTCTCATTATCTGTCTTATATGTGTTGGTTATATCATATTTACATATTGCCATGTTCTATTCATTATTAGTCGCTCTTTGTGTTCCCTTTCCCTTTTGTCATATCTAGTTCTTTCTGCTTATGGGTTTTGAAATGAGGGTTCCCAAGAAACAACCTCTCTACTTCTATGAGGTAGTGGTAAGGTCTGCGTATATTCTACCCTCCCCAGACCCCACTCGTGGAATTTCACTGGGTATGTTGTTGTTGATTAAACCTTGTATGCTTTAATATGTATGAAATTGAGTATTTGGGGTAGAATTATATCACATAGGCTTGATTTTGAGGTTTTCGAATTGAGTAGTTATTCTTATATTGAAATATTGACTTGTGAATTAAATGTGACTCTATAAGACTTGAGATCTTGCGAATGATTTGATATTGATACTGAGATGATCATGATATTGGGACCCTACGAAACCCATAATCTGACTGATATAGACCTGAGCTAGCTTCTTGACTGTGAACTTCACCATGATTGGGATGAAGTAGGCGGTCTTAGTCATTCGGTCCACTAGCACCCTTATGGAATCAAAACCACTAACAATTAGAGGTAAACCAACCACAAAATCTGTGGTGATGCGTTCCTATTTTCACTCGGGAATGGGCATCCTGAATTGCACCCGGTCTCAAATACTCACACTTGACCTGCTGATATGTCAAACACCTAGCTACAAAGTCCGATATATCCTTCTTCATGCCACATCACCAATAATGCTAGCTCAAATCATGATACATTTTTCATGTCCCCAAATGAATAGAATATCTAGCACAATAGGCATCCTCTAGTATCAACCTGATCAAATCACCCACATTAGGCATACAAATCCTACCTCTAATCCCCAATATACCCTCCAAATCAAGTTTGGCTTCCTTAGTCTCCCCTCTAATCACCTTGTTACGAATTTGACATACCCTCTCATCCTCAAACTGGCAATTCCTAATCTAATCCATCAAGGAAGAACGAGCCTTCACATACGCAAACACACCACTATCCTCAGAAATCTACAATCGCACCAACCCATTAGCTAATCTCTAAATATCCCTAGCCAAGGGTCGCTCCTCAACCTAATAACTGCAAGACTCCCCATGTGAAACGACCCCAAAGTGCCCAAAAATCTGCCTCAGAAGTGCCCGAAATCATAATTTCTATACATCTCAAAATTCGTGTGTCATTTCAAAAATCCAACTTTATATTCTTGATCAGGGGGCAAAATTGAGTGAGAAATGGGTCTAACCCCGATT
The DNA here is from genome assembly GCA_000787875.1 of Solanum virginianum. Classification (NCBI taxonomy): domain Eukaryota; kingdom Viridiplantae; phylum Streptophyta; class Magnoliopsida; order Solanales; family Solanaceae; genus Solanum; species Solanum virginianum. Next base: position 70,278 of record DF359649.1, read on the forward strand.
TTAGAATGACCGTATCAAAAAATAAATTTTCAAAGTTGCAAATTCCAGTGAGCAGTGCGCGCTCCTAGCGCGATGTGGCTAGCACGCATCTCAGTGTTATTTTTGCCCAATTATTTTGTCCGGTCCAAGGCTTTTGGGTCTTGGCCTTAAGTCTTTCCATACGTAAAAATACCTACACTTTGCAATATCTTAACACCACATCATACAAGACATTCCCCAATACTCTCTCAAACACTTAGACAAATACAAATTACATGTTTCTAAGTTGATTTACTTATGGATCTTACTTACTATGAATTTGACTATGAACTATATTGGGGTTTAATAAACTTGTGACCGTTTAAGCATGTTTTGAGCTATGAATCTATGATCTATTTTGAGATTTAATTAAGGGTTTCAATGTATATTGCGTGAGGGTATTACCAAGTGTTGGTGGGTTGATTTACTTCAAGTTTTCTTGCATGATTTCACTCTTGAATTGCATAGTTTTATACTAGCATTAC
>DF359648.1:0-18960 GCA_000787875.1 Solanum virginianum
GTACTTATTGAAAAAAATAAGTACTTTTGGGGAGAAATAAGCTTGGTCAAATAGGCTATAAGTCTTTTTGGCCTTTTTTCCCACAAGGGACAAAAGCACAACAATAAAGCATCGGAGAGTTGCATATTTAAAATTTCAAACCTCATTTTTTGGTCTAGATGTTATCCCCACATGCTACTATATAATATAATTTAATAATAATAGATCTCACCTACTAATTAAAGTTGAAAAAGAAACAAAATTAAAGAAGTTAATCAAAGGAAAGAATCAAATTCGGAATTTCAAAAAATACTCTATTTTTTTTTGTTCAACGTCCAAAAAAAAAAAAAATCGGTTCTCGAGCGATGCGCACCACTTGGGAGTATTAAATGATTATGAAGCTTACGAAGAACGCACATGCAAAACAAACAACAAATAATTTTACATTAATTTTCACCAAATAAAGAAAGAGTAAACGACTCCCTATATATTCTTTTCTCTAGGCTGCTAAATTTTCATTAGTACCTAATCAATAATCACACTAGAGTCAAAATGGGGTCTCAAGGTACAACAATTGATTCATTCGTTCATGTTTTTATGATATCATTTCCTGGTCAAGGACATGTCAATCCACTTCTCCGGCTTGGCAAACGCCTCGCCTCGAAGGGTGTTCTGGTCACCTTTTGCGCACCTGAATGTGTAGGCAAGGACATGAGAGCGTCCAATGGGAACATAATCAGTGATGACCCAACTCCTTATGGAGATGGTTTCATTCGATTTGAGTTCTTCGATGGATGGGAGTACACTCAGCCTAAAGAGAATCACCAAATTGAGATAGAGCTGTCGAATCTTGAATCTTTAGGCAGAGCAGTACTCCCTACAATGCTCAAACGGAACGAGGAGGAAGGTCGTCCTGTTTCGTGTGTAATCAACAATCCATTTATTCCATGGGCGTGTGATGTTGCAAAAAGTCTTGGTATACCTTGTGCTGTCCTTTGGGTCCAATCTTGTGCTAGTTTCTCTTCTTATTACCACTATCATTTCAATCTTGCAACTTTCCCAAATGAATCAAATCCTAACATTGATGTTCACTTGCCTAACATGCCAACTCTCAAGTGGGATGAACTTCCTAGCTTCTTGCATCCATCTAATCCATTCCCCGCCTTAGCAAAAGCGATTTTGGGCCAATTTAATCATCTTTCCGACCCCATTTGCATATTCATCGAGTCATTTGAAGAGCTGGAAAAGGATGTAGTGGAGTACATGTCCAATATTTTGCCCATCAAGACTGTCGGTCCATTACTAGTCGATGAAGATTCAAAAAACACAGAAGTTATTCGTTGTGATTTAGTGAAAGCTGATAGCTCAATCAATCAGTGGCTCAATTCCAAGCCACCATCCTCAGTTGTCTACGTTTCTTTCGGTAGTATTGTTGTTCCAAGCCAAGAACAAGTCGATGAAATTGCCTACGGGTTATTGAATTCGGGGCTAAATTTCTTGTGGATCATGAAGCCACCCCGAAAAAACTCATCCTTCCCCGCGGTAACCTTGCCACAAGGCTATTTGGACAAAGTTGGGAACAGAGGAAAGGTTGTGGAATGGTGTTTGCAAGAAGAAGTTTTGGCACATCCGTCTTTGGCCTGTTTTCTGACTCACTGTGGATGGAATTCATCGATGGAAGCCATCGCGAATGGAGTCCCTATAGTAGCATTTCCACAATGGGGTGATCAAGTCACGGATGCCAAGTACTTAGTGGATGAATTCAAAATAGGTGTAAGACTTTGTAGAGGTGTGACAGAGAAGAGGATCATTCCTCGATACGAAGTTGAACAATGTTTGGGCGAGGTCACTAGTGGTCCTAAGGCCGCGGAGATGAAAGAGAAGGCGTTGAATTGGAAGAAGAAAGCAGCCGAGGCGGTGGCGGAAGGTGGTTCATCCGATCACAATTTGCAGGCCTTTGTTGATGAGCTTATGACACTACGAAGTAGTAACCAAAAGTTGGCCAAGTTAGAACCAAAATTAAGGTAACAATTTTATGACCGACTACCCTTGCTATCTAAATGTATCTCGAGTTTATTATGGAATTCATAACTACACACTTGTACTTCACCCTTTGTCCCTTGGACTACTTAAAAGTGAAATAAATAATCGAATGGATTTTAATCATTTTATTCTCTTTAAAAGATTGACAAGGAAAATTATTTGTTTATTTCTTATAAACAAGATTGTCTCCCAAAGGTAATTACTTTCTCTCACCCACTTCCAATGGTCAAGAAGAAACAATAGTCATAATACTCCCATCCCAGATAAATTCGTTGAATCAAAAAAAATGTTATTGGCTTATTGTGTTATTAGGTTCAAAAACCAAATAGATAGATAAGTCAAATCGATAAAAATATTATTGGTTTATTATTATTGAGTTATTAGGTTATCGAGTTTTTAATGGTTTTAAAAAAATTATTGGATTATCGGGTCGATATCAATTTTTACTATTGAGTTATTGGGCAAATCGATAACCCAATAAAATTATAATAATTTACTATTTTATTTCTTCGTAAATATTAAATATTAGTAATTTAATAGTAATAGAATTCTATAGCAATACTTTATGTATTTTAGTCTTTACTATGTTAAGTGAATAGTTATCCATTTTAATATTTTAGTTTGTAATTAACTAATTATAGCTTTTGCAAGTTTGTAAACATAGTCTTTGTATTATATCTACTTTTTATAAATACAAATTCACATTATCATTCTTATCGGGTAAATAAAAAATCGAACCGTTAAGAACTTAAAATCGATAAATCGAAAACTGATAAAAATTAATTTATTGATTTATTATAGGTTTAGCATATTGAAAAATCAATAAACCGAATTGATAATGTATAAAATTGAATCGAATCAACCAATGCACGAGACAAGGAAGCCAAGCAAATAAGAAGACGAATTTGTTATGTCGGCAACTTTTTCGGACGACTTTTTCATCTCTCCTCTCTTCCAATACCCGTGCCAGCACGAGCCCAATATAAATTATTTTTTAGTATTAATTTATGGGATATCGATAGATTTTTCGTATATATTTTAGAAGATATTGTAAAATTATAATTGAAGTAGTTAAAGAAATATTATGAAGTCGTTGAAGTAGATACGTCAATACGCAGCTGCCTTGAAAAGATTAAATTAAAAAGCCTCAGAATTATTTTTTATTAGCTCAGGGAGAGCTGCTAAAGCAAGCAGCCATATAACTTATTTTTTTTTGTTTTGATTTATGTGATATCGATAGAAATATTAGGAAATAGTTGAAGCAGACACATGCATGCACACCTATCCTACAAAATATTTTTTATTGATTCCACATAATAATATATACAAAAGGTTGAGAAATAATCTAAAAAAATTCATTAAATAGAGATAAATAAAATTTACGAAAAATCTGTACAGCGGTAAGGAGTCAAACCTAAGACCTTTAGGATATAAAAAAAGAAGTTTTTTACCATCTAACCTAAGCAACTACTTACATTTGCTATCTGTGAAACTTAAGTAGAACTCGCCTGCATGTTAAAATGCTCTATTTAGATGACACCTGTGATGTGGCCCGTGAAACAGACCCTATCTCTTATTAAATAAGAGAATTTTTTTTTTGCTTTCTTTACTTTTTATCTTTTTGGTATATACAAATCAATCTTACTTGTCCCAAAATAATCATTATATATATGTAACTTTATTTAGACATAATTCACAATTAGAGAAAGAAATAAAATAAACCCAATTTCTTGTTCATCCTCTGCAGAATAGTTGACTTTTTTCTTCAACCCCAATTGATGAATTTGTTTTTCAACAATACGGGGGTAATTATTTTTGTTCATATTCATCAGTGGGAGAGCATTCTTGATAAAGATTTTTCAAAAATCTAGCCTTAGTTCTGTATTTTTAGCTATCACTAGAAGAAGCTGTGTATCTTTTCATGACAAACTAAAAAAAAAAAAGATATCACGTAAAGAAAATATAATTATTTTATTGATTGTTAGCATTGTATAACTTCTTTTAATTTAAGTGTTCACTTATTATCTATGCAAAGTGGTAGTAATGTAATAAAATAAAAGGAATATGCAACTCTAACTAAAGATATATGTTATTGCATATGTGGTAAAAATACTTAGCAGATTATTTAGGAGGAGGTCCTCTCCATTCGCTCTCTCTCTATTTTTTAATAATTTCTATATTAATGAATGATACGTGGCATAAGTTAAATTTAATAGTTAAATTTTAATTGATCAAATACATTTTTAATGTAGTTTGGTTAAATTGTAATTATTAAATCTAACTCATGTCACATGTCATTCATCATTTTAATTCAAATTGCAACGAGAAGTTTTGGTCAAATTTAGCAGCAACTTTTATTTCAATAAAGTGGCAAATGGTTGACCATCAACCATTATTTTTTGTCAAAATGAGGTTACAAATTTTGTCTATAAAAGGAGTTGTTCAGCTCCTCGTTTAGAAGCACACCAGAAGATCAGCAGAGAGAAAAATGTAGAGAGCCACAGAGAGAAGGAGAAAAATACTTTGAATATTTTTCTTCTGTGAGATATACTATAGACTATCTCTATTTGGAGTATATTTTTCTAATTTTTTTCACATATTATTTTATTTTATAGTCTATAGTCTATGGTATATCTCACAGAAGAAAAATATTCAAAGTATTTTTCTCCTTTCTCTCTGTGGCTCTCTACATTTTTCTCTCTGCTATCTTCTGGTGTGCTTCTAAATGAGGAGCTGAAGAACTCCTTTTGAAAGGCAAAATTTGCCTTCTCATTTTGACAAAGAACAATGGGTGGTGGCCAACCATTTGCTACTTTGTTGAAATCAAAGTTGTTGCCAAATTTGACAAAAACTTCTCGTCGCAATTTGAATTGAAAACAAATTGAGAGATTTAAGAAAGTTGATTTTCAATGAAAATTATCTTTTCCTCAAAATATTCCAATCACGCTTTTGATAATTGCAAATGTAAATTATTATTTTTTGTTCCTTTTTTTTCATATTATAAATTTGAAAAAAAATTGGCATAAAAAAATTATTTTGAAATTTAATTTGGCAAACTGTCTAGATAAAAAGAAAGATATTTTGAAAGATAAATGATCATAATAAGTGAACCAAATTGAGAAATTTAAGGAAGTCAGTTTTCAATTTAAATTATCTTTTTCTAAAAATATGTCAATCACGTTTTTGATACTTGCAGATGTAATTTTTTTCCTTTTTTTTCATATTATAAATTTGAAAATTGCTAGAGGTTGATATTTTTTATTGTTAAAACCTGAAAGAAAAAAATATTACTATAACTTAAAATTTATCATCGTATAAATGTTATTTATAAATTTTTTCCATTTGAAATAGGGTTTAAGGGGGTGGAAAACTGAATTAGGAATTTAACCAATTAAAATTGCAACCATAGCCAATTTAGAATCTAAAATGTAGCCAATCGAATTAGTTAATTAATTCGGCCACAAAATGAATTAATACAAGTTAATTAAAGAGTTTTTTAAATTTATTAAAATGAAATAATTAACTTAAATATTAACTAATTAGTTCAAAATAATTTATAATTAAACTAAGATAATTAACAAAAATAACATCCTTTAGAATGATTTTTGAATAATTGTGAAAAAGTAATAATTAGATAAGTAATTGTATGAATATATAAAATATATTTAAAATGTGTTGATTAGATAAGTAATTATATGAATATATAAAATATATTTAAAATATGTGTATAACACATACACACACACTAGATAGGCAATAGGGTCATTTACATAAATAATATATTATTTAATCTAAATTACGAGTTTTAGCATAATTTTAATTCTCACCAAATATAATTATACGTTTATTACCAAAAATAGCAAAGAGAAGGAGAAATTCCATTTCTATTTATTATTCTTTCTCTTCTCTCTCTCTTTCTTTTAAAAATATTAATTAACTATTTTAATTAAAAATTTAATTTTAGATTGAATATTACACAAATAATGTTGTTACTATTCGTTAAACTAGAAGATTTATTTTATGTAATACATATATAATACACTGATACAATTTTAATAGATTAACCTATAAACTAATTTAAATAGTGTTTCATTATTTAAAATTTAGATATAATATTTTTTGACACCATTAATAAAAAATTTTAATAAAAACTACAATTGTAATACATTTTGAATTCGATACTTCATATGTATTATAGACATTTTTTAATGCACGTGGAGAATATAATTAATATAAATATTTTTAGACACCATTAATAAAAATAATAATAATAAACTGTAATTGTAATACATTTTGAATTCGATGCTTTATATGTATTATAAACATTTTTTAATGCACGTGGAGAATATAATTAATATAAATAATGAGTTGAATAGGGAGGGAGAATTGAAAGAAAGATAAAAGGAAATTAAAAAAAAAGACACGTCCTATAAGGACCCGTTAGATATTTTAAGAATTGGTCATATTATTTTCTTAAAATATCCCTCTCGTAATAATTTTAGTAGATATTTCGATAACTAAGACTGTGTATTATTTTACGCAACCTGTGGTTTGTGAATTAATACGTTGAGTAGGGAGGGACAAGGAATAGTGTAAAGTCATATGATTTTTTTTATTTAATAATATTGCTCTATCTACTAACTTAGTGCTACCACCACTTATTAATTATTTTATGCCAATTATTAAAGTTAGTGACTTTAGTGCTTAATGCACTTATCTTATGCTCGTCCTTTAACGCCTATATATATATAGGTAGAGCTTCTGCTCATTTAGGAGTAGAAAGAAACGAGAGACAACTGAGGCAGAAAAACAAAAGTGACAAGTGTTTAGGTAATTAATACAATTTTAATATGTTTCAAACTTATTTGTTGGATGTAAGCCAAGTATATATATAATGCTAAAAAAATATGTTGACCATTTCCACCATGTTATATGCAATTACCTGTGTACTTGTCTTCATATAATTTTGAGTGCAGAGGGTGTTTTCCATGTGTTTCTTTTTTTATTTTACATATAATATTTTACATTATAATAGCTTTGACTGTTGTCATGTTGATTACTTCTTGAATTGTTAGAAATAATGCAAGAAAATGATACATAGTGCTGGCAATGTTATGATCAACCAAGTGGAATTTTTTTCCTTAATGTTTATACGTGGGCAGGCTTTAAAGTAAAGAAATTAAATGGACCAAATTTTTAGTAAATTTATGCCTTTTGCTTCTTGAGGAAACATAGTGTAAATAATATATGGGAAACATAAGCGTGCAGTGGTGTAAGTGAACATTATTTTCATATAGTTTCAAGATGAACATTATTTTTATATATTAGAGTAGCTTCATGGTCTAACAAATATTTGTTTATAAAATTGTGGGGAAGACTTTATCTTTCTCATTGGTAAAAAATGATTGCAAGAACTAAAAAAGTTGACATAGAAGTATGGCCATAGTAATAATCTAATTTCTGTAAAGTGGTAATATTATTTTGTACATATCTCTTTTAACGTAGTGACAAATTCCTGAACGGAAATATAAAGTATGTTCGTGCCACAAGTACTGGTTGAATATCAAATTTATTTCTATATTTATCGCACTACCCAAAAATGTATATATGAAAAAAATTAATGATAATAAAGAGGAATATATAAATTGGATAATTATTGTACTTATAAAGAGAAATGTTACTTCTATAATTTTTATCTTTAATTTATTTTGGCTTCAAATCTTTTTATTTTCGTGTCAAATTAATTCTATAAGTTAATGTACTATCTAGTACCACTCATAAAATTTATGCTCGGAAAGGATAAATAAAAGTATTAATTATGACACAGATGACGGCCAAAAATATGTACTTTTGGCATAACATTGAGCATAATATTGAGATAGATGATTAAATTATAATTGTAATCCATTATATAAAATACCATTAGTTTGTTAATTAGAGGACTTGAGACTTAACTTTAGGCTTAATATTTTGAAATGTAATTTGAATTTGGATGAGTTGGATCTAATCTAGACATATAATAGTTTAGGTGTGGTTAGTTTTAATTTGAAATCTTATGATAATAATTTATTGGACTAGATCGTGGTGCTACGGATTCCATTCAAAAAGGAAAGGCCAAAGTGTTAGATTGATCGTGAATTGACTAAGGCAAGTGGACTTTCAAAACTTTATAATTCTCGTAGAATTCTCAAATTTTCCTTTCTCCTACATGTGATACATAAAATATTTTAATATTATAAGAAATGAAGTGATTAAAAATGTAAATGCGACTTGGCGTGTTATTATGGTACTTGAATTGATAAATGAGGTTAAGTGATGAAAATTCTATATATTTTTGAAATATATATTATGCGGTTGGAGATTATGAGTGAATTTGCTTGTAAAATTCATATCATGTTCATTCATTCCACGACATGCACATTTGCATTAATTATGAATATTGACATGAGTGAGATGAAAAATATTGAGACCGAGGTCTTTACCGATCGAGATATGATACCGAGGATATTGTGACGGCGAAATTACGATGCCGAAAAATTTATGATGATATTGTAATACCGAGGTCTTTGCCGGCAAATTTATGATGATATTGTGATGCCGAAGTCTTTGCCAACAATGATGTGATATTGAGATATTTTTTAGTGATGTTATAATACCGAGATCTTTGCTGGCGATTACTGCATAAGCATTGCATTTCACCCTTGCATATTATTGCATAGCATGATGTCATTCTGGGGATTGATTGTGCTATCATTTTTAGCTTGTGCTTTGAAATTGTAATATGGTGAAATACCATCGTTAATAAGTATTATGTATTGCTCGATTGGAATAACTTTTCCATGCAGGTTGTAGTCATGAAAATCGATTGGGACGAAAGGAGTTTGTGTATTCTATTAGACTTTATTTGTTTTGTTAGTTGACTTGCTAAGTACCGCATGGTATTTGGTACTCACCCCTTGCTTCTACACTTGTGTAGGTTGTGAGCCCGGACAATAAATAGTATATTCCTTGATCCTCCGAGGCTTCCCAGGAAACATAGAGAGGTAACTGTTGTCATCTGGCTGACTCTCTTGTTCCTATTTCTCTTATACTTGTTCTATTCGAGAAAAAGGACAATTCGAACTCTTGTATTTCTTTGATTTTCTGTATTGTTAGTGGCTTGTACGCGTGACAACTAAATCCTTGGGTGGTATTTAAGTTTATGAAATTCTCAGCTTTAGTAATCAACTCTAGTTAATTACTTCCGAGCGATATTTTTATTATCCTTTTAAGTTAAGGCTGACTTGTTCTGGTGAGATTGAGCAAGTGTTATCACGTAAATTTTTGGGTCGTGACACATCCAGCCAAGAAAATAAAGATAAAAGAGAAGAAGAGAAAGTTAAAGAGAAGAAGAGAAAGAAAGGGAAGGAATTTTTTGTAATTTATTGATTAAAAATGTAATATACTGTAATTAAAAAAAAGTATCCTAAAAAAGGATAATATTTGATATATAATATATTATTTATATAAATATTTTTAGACAATACCCGTGCTGAGCACGGGTCCAATATGTTAATTTTTTATGTAATATATTTTTGATAAATACGACTAAAATAATTAGACTAAACTCGGTCAAAGGCCTCCGACTAACACAACAGAATATGTCATCACCATATACAATATGCGAAAAAAATGCAAGGATACTTGTGCATCGTTATTCATATATAATAGGATTCTTTCATATGCAATATGTGCATAAGTACATTTGAATTCATCATTTCCTATAAGTAAGACTTGTAGTCATCAGCTTAGCAGACTTTTTTATCGTTCGAGAAATCATCATATGAAGAAATTTAGGATGAATACTTGCAAAAAGGAAGTCAATATTAATTAATTAAAATATTAAAATAGATACCAAACTATTCTAAAGGTATTGTAAGTCACACCATAATATTATTTTTCCAACGTAACAATGGAGGAGGAGAACTAACAATGCTTTACTAATTACAAAACATACTGCTAAAAAATACGATGTGCAAAATCAATAAGAATTTCAAATATTTATTCAAATTACCAATAAAAAAAGATGATCAAATTGTAGAAAGTGAGGTATAAAAGCCTTGCACCTAAAAAAGTTTCTAACCATTGAAAACTCAAAAAATGTTCAAAGCTTGCACTATAACAGTTTTAATTTCTCTATAATCTAGGAATCAAAAAGAAAACATAAAAAGTTGCTCCGCAGATGAGTAGATTCGAATCTAATTCTATAACTTCCCTGATAAGTCAACTCGATCACCATTATGCATAGTTAAGAGTCTATTACTATTACAAAGAAAATGAAGTAGACACATAGATTTTAGCTAAAATAAAGAAATATTGTAAATGAAAAACAAAGAAAATAGAAGTAGGTACATGGGTTTTTAACTGAAATAACAAGAATGAAATATTTATAGACAATAACAGAGTACAACTGATATTTCTAGAATTAAGTTATATGTAAGTGTCTTTTTTTTTAAAAAAAAAAAAATTGGATTAGAAATTTGGATTGAGCAAATCAGTAGATAATTTATATAAATATTTATCATTTATCCTTGCATGATGAGCATAATTATAAATCTATATGATGTTTATCCTTGCATGATGAGCATAATTATAAATCTATATGATGTTTCTAGAATTAAGTTGTATGTAACTATCTTTTTTTTGTTTTTATTTTTTTAAAATTTTTTAGAATAGAAATTTGGATTGAGAGAATCGGTAGATATTTTATATAGATATTTATCATTTATCCTTGCATGATGAGCATAATTGTAAATCTATATGATGTTTCTAGAATTAAGTTGTATGTAAGTGTCTATTTTTTTTTAGAATAAAAATTTGAAGTGAGCAAATAAGTAGATATTTTATATGGCTATTAATCATTTTACCCTTATATAATGAGCGTAATTGCAAAATATGCCCTTGATAGTCCGTGGATTGACTTTTCTATATAATAGAATTTTTTTTTAAAAAAAATTAGAATATAAATTTGGATTGAGAAAATCAGCAGATATTTTATATAGATGTTTATCATCTATCCTTGCATGATGAGCATAATAATAAATCTATATGATGTTTTGTATGTAAGTGTCTTTCTTTTTAGAATGAAAATTTGGAGTGAGCAAATAAGTAGATATTGTATATGGCTATTAATCATTTTACCCTTGTATAATGAGCGTAATTACAAATATGCACTTGGTCGTCCATGGATTGGCTTTTCTATATAATAGAAATATATATATATATATATTGAAAAAATTAACACTAAGGATTTATTTAAAAAATCAAATTTTTAAAGACAATTATTTTAAATTAGTAAAAAATGAAAGAAATTCAATAATTAATTTATATTGTGGAGCGTAAAAATTGAATGTCGACAAACCATAAAAATAATGAGTTAACAAAGACTTCTAAAGATTGACGTATTTTATCAAATGAACACCTAAATTATGAGAAGTCTTATTACCTTCAAGAACATGAATTTTTAAAACTACCTTATGAATTATGAGATGTCTTAATTACCCCTCTCAAACATGTTGTTTAGAGCCATATAAATATTTATGATTTATTTTAGATTATTTTTTAAAATTTCGTATCAAGTCAAATTGTATCATATAAATAGGTACAATGATTATATTGTTTTACTTTATTAGGTGTATAAGCGAAATTACCATAGAAGGTAAAGATAAAGAATATACAAAGATTATATTATTTTATTTTATTATGTCCTATATGTTAATTTGGTCCTCACTCTGTTATCATAAAATTATTTTAGAAACATCAAACCAAATCAAATAGAAGTTGGAGAAAATTAAATCGAATCAATCCTTTTTTTTTAAAAAAAAATCAATGAATGGAATGTCCATCTCTACTTTCAAGGATCATTTGATTGTATATACAACAATAGTGATAAATGTGAAGCATTAGTAATAATGCAGTAAGTTATAATGACATTATTTCTTATAATTATTTCATTTGGTGTATTAAAAATAATATGTATTCCAATTTGTATGTATTATAATCCATGCATTGCTCACACCATAATTAGCTAAGTATTAGTTATATATGGATAATAACAAATACGGTTGAACCAAACATGATACTAGTAAAACCAAAACTAATACATGCATTATTTTCTTAGATACATCCTAGCAAACGATTCCTAAGAAAGCCAGGATCTTTCAAAAAACGAATTCATTCTTCCAATTTTAGATGTTTTTTTTTTCTATTTGGAAGCAACAAATAGGTCCGATATTGTTTCAATCTGGCTAAGATCCACCGGGAACTCAAGGATTTCATCGCCCCATGGATTTATTTCGTTGGGATTTATGGATCGAGTTGCCCTCCAAATCACACTACTACATTTGAAACCCGACCCGAATAGTCACCTTTTTTCACCCTATCTTTGGCCTCAGCATAAGCCACTTCATACCATATGGAACATGTGGAAGTGTTACCAAACTTGTATAGAGTCATTCCAGAAGCTTCCATTTGTTCATCGGTAAATCCCAACTTCTTTTGCAAATCATCCAATACTTGTTTAGTGCCAACATGAGGGAAGAAGTGATCATTGGTTTTGGAGAAATCAGGATTATGAAGGCGTCCAACTTAACGAAAATTTTCAGATAGCGGAAGACTAGGGGAGCTATAATGGATATATTTAATCGAATGGTTTTTATAGCTGCATACAAGAAATGTTTGTTGATTGTGATTCCTGAATATCCTTGGGCGTCTTCTTCCGTGAAAATACAGTTGTAGGAGCGATGGACGGTGTGGATGAGCTCAACTTTGATCGGACGGTTTGTTGGAGAGGAGAAGGGCTACCGCAACAATTTTATTTTCTAAATAATGATAAGTTTATTATGAAGATTTATAAATTCTATAAATATTGGTTATTTATGAGATTTTGGCCCATTTTTCTTAATTATTCTTAAAAAATATTCAGTATGCTGAAATTTTAAGTTCACTTTCAAAATTTAGAACAAAATTTTTATTCAAGCGCTAACGTAAAGTATAATCTTAGAGTAGATTTTGGATAAGTTCAAAGGCCAAATGGTGGGTGGGGCCAGGGGTTTGGGGAGGCGTCGGGTGGAGTGAAAAATTGAAATAAATTTTCAAAATGTGAAATTTTTTTCAAAATAAATTTTTAATTTTATTTTATTTTAAAAAAAATAATAATTTTTTTGCGGAAGAAGGGAATCGTGGTATGGATAGAATAAAAGAAAATTAATTTGAAATTGGATAAGCGTTTAGAAAATATTTTCCTTAAATTTTGGAAGAAAATTATTTTTTTAAAATTTGAGGAAAATAATTTGATTTGAAAAATATTTTCCTCCATACCAAACACACCTTTAGATCCTACTAATAAATTTTAAAATCGTGGATCTCTAGGTCAACCAAAGTGCACGATATCATCAATATTATGTGTATTACTGCCACAATACTAATTTTAAATCTCATATTTCACAAGACTTTATAATATCTTTCTTTAACTTTGCATTGAATAAAAAAAAGGTAATTAATTAGATGTTGTTAACTAGCAATAAAATATTCAATGAAAGTGATGTATATGCAATCATGCTACTATTTTTTAGAGTAAAAATATTATTTTTGATATATCATCAACTCAACTAAAGTATATATATTAAAACAAATATTAGAAAAAAATTATAGAAGTCAAAAGTCTTGCTAAGAAAATGATAATAAAAACAAAATAATACGATAATGGAATAAAAAATTAGATATTTTATTGAGAGAAGAGAAAAACCTTGAGAAAGGCCTAAGGCAACAAGACCAGCAGCACAACCCATTCCAGTAACATGAATATCATGTCTAAGCTTGTAACGGTTCACTATGACACTGGACAATGATGGCATTACATTGTATATACCACAAACAGTTACCAATATCTTCACATTGTACTCTAATACGAAGTTCATTCGTGGCTTCAAATATCGCGGTCTCTACTTCTTCCTTAGCAGCTTCCGCGGTCATATCTGGAGGCTCTTTCAACAAACCTTTAGAAAGGTAGGTTTTATCACCTAAGCCGGACCGTTGCAAGATCCTATCTATGAAATCCAGTGTTTCTCTTTTAGAATTTAAATATCTTTTGGCTCTGTCTAAAAGGATTTGTCTGCAAATTTGTTGATTTTTCTGGGATTTATAACATGCAAAATTTACTAGGAAAACTCTTTGACGTTTGTACCAAAACAACACTAGTATTAAAGTTGACACCAAAATAAGAAAGAGGTTATTAGGGTGTAAGAACTCCATGGTGATGCCAAATCTAATGAGCTAGCTTTTATGAAAGTCTCATGCTAATTTATAGCAAGGTAAATGCACGGGTGCATCTTTCGAGAGTCAAACAATTTAAGTTTGATTATTATCAGTTTAAACTTCATATATTTGAAAACTCCGTAAGGCAAAAAAATACTACTACAAATCACGAAGAATCTTCTCCTTATCTCATTTCTCAAAAGTATCTTCTGCTTGTCTTGCATTAATTACAATGGCGGAGCCAGGATTTTCTTTAAGGGTACTGCTTATATTTTTAGAACATGAGTGAGTGATTTTTGTATCAAGTGTTCAATAATTAATACTCCATATATCAAAACATCTATATTTAACTTATGTATTCGAAATTTTATTTTGATAAAAGGTGTTCATTTGATCATCGTTGGATGAATATAGCTCCGCCCATGCATTAATACTTATCTTGTTGATGTAGTTGAACTTTGTCATCTTCTACTTTATCATCCTCATTGATACTTTGTCTTGCGTCAAACTCTTCATAATCTTAGCTATAATATCTATCATGAGTTTTGTTTCTATATTTGTACTTTCCACTTCTTTGTTGCCGTAAATTAATGTTACCCCTTGGAATGTAGGCATTAAATTTAATAAGGAAATAGGATTAATTAGTTAAAAGCTTCTAAAAACAGTAAGCTAATTAAGTTGAACAATGGATTACTTACTTTAAGCTAAACATTTATTTTACTCCATTCATGCGACGCTCTTTGATTTGACACGGTACTTAAGAAAAAAAAACTTTTGAAACTTGTGATTCAAAATAATTTTTAGATACGAGTGGTTGAGAATCATTCCGTTAAAAGTAAAAGAGAAATTTTAAAGTTTAATTATTTCCAATTAAAGCAAGATAATATTCTTTTTTAGACAAATCAAAAAAGAAAAAATATCATATGAGTACATTCTTTTTTACAAGTCTATCCGTTTATTGAAAATGTTGAATTTACGTGATCGAGGTTAAAATGCAGGTAAGAATTGCTTTAAATTTCATACCTGTGTCTTAATTTTTTTTGACAAAAAAAGCTTTTTTATTCTTCAAATTTCAACAAATTCACCCCTAAACCTATACCAAATATCATAAAAATCAAACTTCAAATTATTAATTTTTTAAAAAAAATAATCTAAAAAGCTCATTTAATATCATTTTAATTTCTTTTCATGTTTCTCTTTTCTTTCTCTTTTCATTTTTTTCTCATATCATATAAAAAGTATTTAATATTATAATAACTTTTTAATAAATGTGGATAACATTACTCTCCTTAATAACATTGTATTATACTTTTATTTATTTTAATTTAATTTACTTATCTAAGTTTTATTTAATGAAATTTAATTACAAAAAAAATTCAAATATTGTAATTTCAAATTAAAATTATGTCACGTACATATCTTTACTTTACGTTCTTATCTAAAAGTTAGCTAAGCAAGAAGCCCTTTTTTTTCAAAAATATTTATTTTAAAAGTCTTAGTAAAATAAATAAATAAATAAATAAAATACTTTCTTAAAATAAGAAATTTTTTATTATCCAATTACCTTCTATACATACTTTTAAACTTGACTTAGAGTGGACATTATCGAATAAAATATTTTTACAAAAAAAATAATATCAATATCAATATCAATTTAGATATTTATAAATATGCTATAAAATTATGTCCATGCTACCTATATTAGGACCCTATAAGTGAAAGGGTGAAAAGTGAAAGCATGCAAAATTATAATTGTGTAAAAGATTTGTGAATTTTGATTGGTTGGGAAAAAAGTATCAACAAGGGCTCGAATAATTACGTATTGATTCTATATATTTCTTTTTTTTCATCTATATTGTTATGATTTAAAGTTTTAAGAACAATAAATATGTTGAATTTTTTTTTCCTCTCTATTTTTTTGTGTTTTCTCTTTATTAGACTTATTAATTTATTTTTTCATAAATTTGTAAATTTTTCATTTGGGATCAAATTAGAATTACTCATCTATAACTTCATTGGAAGTTAATTAAATACTAACCAAAGTTCAACCCACACATGCTTTTATAAAATTTTAATCGTTCTACTGTATCTATAAAAATTTACATGGGATACACTTGCAATGCACGCGTCAAGAAATTAGTATTTCAAAATATACTTAAAAACAACAAGATGAATGTCATGGTCGTACATGATGCCTTTAAATTGCTCTTTGCTATAGCTAAAAGGTCAAATCAACCCATGAAAGTAAGAAAGAAGGGAAGAACTAAATCGAATACTATTGATTTACCGCGCAAGGATTTGCGCTCTCCAAGCAAGGATTAAAATCCTTTGTTTAATGGCATTAAGATCAAAAATACAAGACGCACCAACAGATACTGTCATAGCTAATTTAGTCTAATAAATACATTTATTGATATAATAGTACCTTCTTTGATGTACATTTTTTTTAGTATTATTAGAGTAGTGTTAATATCCTCTTTCCCCTTTTTAGAATGATTCTAACCTCTACATCTATGTTGTCACTGGAGATGGTGTACCTTCTAATTAGCGTATGCTGTATGGTATACTATTTGACAAATACACAAATAAACACTCTAACTTAGTATTGATTTGCAAGTAAATACTTAATTTTGAACGTGCATATTTTGACACCTTAACTTGATGTCAACTAACAACTAAATGCTCCAACTCTTCCCCTTTGAAAGTGCACATCTTAACGCCTCAACTTAATATCAACCAACAATTAAATACTCCAACTCATTGCACTTACGTGCAAATAATTTTCCATTGATATCTCCATAATCATTGCAAGTTACAGTGTTGACACCACGGAGATGAATTGTAGAGTCAAGAGATCAAATGATTACTTGCTAACTAAGGTCAGGGATAAAAACTATAATTTTAAAAGAGAACATATGAATCAAAAATTTGCTTTGCACTACGCCATATTATCGATAACATTAAACCAAATCAAATGTGTCTCCGAGACGTATGATGGTGCATGAAAACCTCTTCTTGCTTTAGGCCCGTCGTGCATGGAAAGACTGTTTGGTAGAGTTGCCTCTGATCATGAACCTCCGGCACCAGCAGCAGCAGCAGCCTCGGCTTGCTTTTTCTTCTCCCGCTTTTTCTTGTTTTTCAATGCATTCTTGCTAAGCTCCCTATATTCATGTGAAATATGGAATAGACACTCAATAGTTTGAACAAAAGAAATGTAGCGAGAAAACTGAAAAAGTATGAACATGTATCTCGAGGCTTACCCTGAAGGACTTCCTCCAAATAACTGTCAAAATGAAACAGATGCTTAGTATCAGCACATTAGTTGTACAAAATAAAGGGGGAGGAATCAGACATAACTGGAAGGAACGCATGGTTGAACTTTCATATGACAGTTATACATATTAAGAGATGCTGAAAGTAGCTCGTAAACCATCACGTCATTACCACATTGCATATTTATCATCAGGGCGTTTCATGAAAAGGTAATTATATCATAATACAGTTTTAACTCTCTTTTTTTTGCAATGACAAGGTGAACCCGCAGCCGCTAACCTTTGGATGCGCACAGGGTAAACCCCCACTTATATGCAATAACTCGCAAACTATATAAGAGAGATAATCTGCACTGGGCAATCCCGGTGCGGCGAGCTCGACCTAGAAGGCAAACCCCTTGCTTTCGCTCGCAAGGGGTTTCGAACTTGAGACATCCAACATAAAAGTCTCAGGCCCAAACCACTGGGTCACTCCAAAGGGCTTAAACCTTTTTTTTCCCGGTGCAAAAGTTGTGTTGGGGTAGGAAAAAAGAACAACATAATGGTTGATGAGTTCTGTGTTGGGGTAGAAAAGAACAACCATTATACAGTTAATTATGGTTGAACTTTATCATAAGTATGTTTTATCCAAATCCTGAAAAGAACTCATGTTCCAAACAAAAGGGCAACATCAAGCATGATAACTATCACTAGCTTCTCACGCCTTTAGAATCAGTGAAGGCTTTTCAAACAACAAGATTAAAAGTTCATTCAGCTACATAAGGGCCATAAAGAACTATACCGCCAGTCCAAGCAAAAGAGAAAAAATGAAGTGCCAAAATTCTAATATTTGATGAGTTCAAGCCGTTCAGCCCCACCTGAGAACTATCTACTTCTAGTTAAATAGCGAATATGAGTTACAATTAGATTCACAATTTGTACATTTTCTCCCAAAACCAGACTGTCTAACCTCACCAACGTCATTCCAACTTCCACAAACAGTTAATACTCGTTACTGCAGTCATTTATCTATTTTTCGGTTCAAACAATCACTCCTATACCCAGAAACCCACCATTGGACAGTTCATCATCAAAACCATTCCCAAGAGAACCTTCACTTGCTCTTTCTGCCCATATCCTCCAGATCCAAAAGCAAGAAAACTCCTTCCTTAAATTTGATACATGAAGATATGTGCTACATCAGTTTAGGTTCACAGGCTGTAAAAGCCTATTTTGCCAAGCGCAGGGTCAACGCAAACAAGTCAAATGCTTCGCAGATCAAAAAGATGGTTTCTTAGAGCCTACTTCTGTTGGATGCATGATGGAATATACAAGAGAAAGCCACAAAAAAAACAAAACAAAACAATAAAACCAAAAAAAAAAAAAAAATACC
>DF359648.1:51953-72394 GCA_000787875.1 Solanum virginianum
ATTTGAATTTATATTAAAAAAAAATTAAAAATTATTTATTCAAAAATAAAATTTCTGATTAAAAGAAACGAAACTCAATTCATCGCACTATATTCTTTCCCTTCCTACTTTACAAAAACTATTGCAACTCTACTACTTGAAAATTGAAATCATGTTGAGGTCTTATTTAGTGGCATTATGTAAATTTTTACTAAATGTTGTTCATTGTTTGTTTTAGGCCAATTGTTGGATATTCATTTTAGGATCTAATTAAATTTAAATTTGTGTGTTGCAAAGTTTATTTTTAAAATTGCTCTTTAATTTTTTTATTATTTTTTTTAATTTTCATTGACTCAAATGCAAAATCTTTAATTAAGAATGAAAAGATCTCATGACTAGCATTGAACAAAAATATTTTTCTTTGAATTGTTAAAACGTTGTTGAACAGTTTAAATCATTAGTTTGATCATTTAATTTGTATCCTAAGCCTTATATTGATCCTGAATAATGTTGATCAGCATCATAATTCAACTTATATATATATATGAATTTAAATTTTATGTGTTCGTATTTTAAGCAATTTTTTACTCTACATTATGTTTACTTTGCATGTTTTTCTAGCAATATCGACTTATTCTATATATATATGTTAGTGTGTATAATGCAGTATTTTTTTAAAAATATATTACTCCCTCTGTCTTATTCAGCATCCTTTGCGTTTTAATTCTTTTAAAAAAAATGTCACTTTACTAGAATTAGGAATAATTTAATTTTAAATTTTTTTTTTTATTGTTAATACAATAATTTTCAACCACACAAATCTATGAATAATTTTATACCATAAATTTTTTTTAAAAAAATTTAAACATCATGTCAAATCAAAATTAAAAAAAAAGTATTTATTTTTATTTATATAAATAATTGAATTTCTTGAAGTGTCTCTACCACTAAGATTCTCACTAATAATATCTAATTCTTCTCTCCCTACCCACCCCACCAGCCATAATTTTCAATGGCACAGTTCACTAAACTTACCTGCCCACTTAAGTTGCCTACATAAATTTCTTTCCTTAATCTTTAGTTCCTCTCAAATCATTTTAAAAAACACTATACTTTACCTAATAAATATTTCTCAAAATAAACTATGCATGTTGAGATACGTTTCACACAAGAGTCAAGACTTCCTTTTTTCGTTTATAGTTTATTCTATTATTAGTTTATTCTATTTGTCTAATAATAATTGTTTACTATTGATTTAATATAAAAGTAGTAAATGATAAGAATAATTTTACCAAATCACTCTTGTTAAATATAAGTTATCTGAACATTGACAAGTGAATACTATTTAATAATAAGAGTAAAATAGATACAAAATAATAATTAAATCACTCATTGATTTTATAAACTAAACAAGTAACAACAACAACAACATACCTAGTGGGATCCCACAAGTAAAGTTCGGGGAGGATAGAATGTACACATGTAGACCTTACCACTACATCATAGAAGTAGAGAGGTTATTTCCTGGGAACCCTCGTCTCAAAAATCCATAAGCAGAATAAACTAGATATGGCAAAAATGAAAGGAAAAGAAAAGGGAGCAAAAAGAGCGACTAATAAAGAAAAGCATGTGACAGTATGTAAGTACGATAAAATTAACACTCATACGAAAGATAATAACAACACATGATATAAAAACACAACTACTCCTGGTACTGCCTTGTAGCTGGATATATCTTCCCCCTCCAATCCCTCTTGACCTATATATGCACACTACATAATTGCGAGTCCAAGACTTTATTGGGATGGTTGTTATGTATTATTATTTTATAATGTACTGTACTGTATCATAAGTATCGCATTATATTGTTCCAATGGATACAATATTTGAATAGATTGTATTGTTCTTCGTTATTACAATATCACATAATCCTAATTTGGATGATAAACCTACAAGAAATTGTAAGGTATGTAGTAGAGTTGCAAGAAAAATGATAAAATAGAAGTATTAAATAACAAATAAAGTTAAAATAAGAAGAATATATTAAGGTAACGACGCGATCACACCAAATCGATCGCTAAACAAAATGGATCTTTTCGCTATTATATAACAATGAATTTAAATGATACAATAAAATTAACAATTAAAATAAATATTATATTTAAATTAATAATAATACACGAAAATACAACGAATAGCAACCATTCAAACAAAGTGTAAAGGACACCATCATCGTGATAGAGGATGTAATGACAGAGAAATCATTATTGTATGACATAGAAGGAAAGGGTGGGGGTCATAAGCATCTATAAAATTGATTTTTGACAAAATGAAAATAACATTCAATCGCAACTGCAAACATAAAACTCTAAGGAATAAATAAAAAATACTTTTAATCATATAACGACGATGAAATATTAATCAACCAATATTTATTAAGTTTCAAAAAAGAGTCAAAGAAAATTCATAGTGATGATACCTGCAGATACAAGTGATAGAGGCCTTCAGCAAGCACATCATTGAAGTCATACTTCTTACTTACAGATTGTGGTTAGCCCTCAATGATTTCGGAGGAGTCATTTTATTTACTTCATTAACTTAGTATTTTGTTTTAAGATAGCTCAGGACTTGTCTTGGCACCTTCTAGATTGGATAGAGGCTTCATAGACATTGAGTAGAGGTAGTCGATTGATTTTTATTTTTCAATTCTTGTTCAATGGAAACTATTACTGAAAGAGATTTATTTATTACATTGATAGCTTTTCTTGAGTATTCTTATGTTGTTGAGTGTAATGTGATGATGAGGTCAGGTGGTTCTCTTGGGAATCAACGATGGTTCTTCACGTGTCGACCACACCTAGAGTACCCCTCCTGGGGCGTGACATGCGAAAAGAAAAATAATGACCTAAATCTAATTAATGATTTTCATGATCAAATTATATGCAATGAACCTATTACTTGAGCTTGACAAGTTGTATAAATTATTCATTGTGGTTGTGATTGTTATTGTGATTGTGGTTGTAGTTATAGTTGTGATTGTGATTGTAGATCGGGTATCATGTTTCGACACATTATTAAATCGACTGTCACGTTCCGGCATATAACTTGCTTGGGTGTGATCCCATTGAGGACTATGGTTGAAATTATTGAGATTATGGATTATGGCATTTGTATATTGAGCATGATTTATAAACTTGTTATTTTCAATATGTGTATGATTTACAATGTTATAGTTGTTTAAATATGTCTTGCTTATTGGAGTAGACGCGTGATCTTACCGGTACTGTTACAACCCCAAAAAGTATTTGAAAATGTGCCTCAAAAGTGCCTAGAATCATAATTTTCATATATCTTAAAATTCGTGCGTGATATTGAAAATTTGACTTCATATTCTTGTTCAGGGGGTTAAATTTATGAGGAAAAGGCTGTAACCCCAATTTTAGAGCAACAGTATCAAAATTTAAAATTTCCAAATGACAATTTCCAGAGAGCTTTTCGCGCCCCTGGCGCGACGCATCAAGGGCGCACAGATGAAGAAATTCAATTCTCGCATCCTGTCCCTGGCGCGGATATGTACATTTTCTGTTAAGTTATTTTTCTTGCGGTCCAAGACTTTTAAATCTTGGGCCTAAGTGTTCCTAAACGTTAATATACCTATACTTAGCCATTTTTCACCCATACATCATTCTAAACATTTCACAATATTCATTCAAACACTTAGCCAAATATTTTACTCCTAAACTCAAGTCTCAAAACCATTTCCGGATTCATAAGGATTGCACTCAAGCTTCAAGTCTCCAACTTCAATCTTCATCAAATTCCTTTCCTAAGCTAAGGTATATGGATTTCTTTCATGGGTTCCTTTCACCTATGATACCCAAGCTTCCTTTTACTTAAATTTGTATTATTTAAAGATGATTTAACTATGGGTCATATTTATTTATGAAAAGCACTGCACCCATGTTGGGGTTTAAGAAATTGTGACTATTTCGCTATGTTTTGAGCTATGAAACCAAGGTCTATTGTAAGATTTGATGAAGGCTTTTGATGTATATTGATTGAGGGTGTTACCAAGTATTTATTGAAGGTTTTACATTGAATTTACTAGCATGATTTCACTCTTGAATTGCATGATTTGACACTAGCACTACATACCCTCTAAGTGTTTGATAAAATGTCGGATTATGAATTCTTGAGGAATTGAAGGTCCTATGCATGTCTTATGAGTTGAATAACTATATGACGATAAAATCATGACAGAATGATGATGAAAGGAAATGTATGTATATGATGAAGAAAGGATTATATCTATATATGATATTATCTCTATAGTGTTGGGGATGACCAAGCCTAACTCGGGGGTTGTAGGCCCGGGTAACCTTGTTAAGGGGTTAGTATATTGATTGTGTAATTCGAGGGGGGTGGTAGGGCAGAGTAACCTTGTTGGGGGTTTGTACCCAGCAACCTTGTTTGGGGTTTGTACCCATCAACCCGTTGGGGGGGATTTGTACTCCATCAACCCGTTAGGGGGTTTGTACTCCATCAACCTTGTTGGAGGTTGTACTCCATCAACCTCATGAAGGGGTTTGTACCTCATGCACCTATCCAAGAGGGTGGTAGGCATTGACTTGCACTATAATAGTCACTCTTTATACTCGTATTATGTTCTATATAAGCATAATGTTACTTCAACCATCATTCATATATGTCATATTGATAGTATGTTATCTATTGCTTATGACTATGCATTTTGCCTATGATACCTATCACTTGTTGCATTGCATCCTACATACTTAGTACATTCAAACGTACTAATGCATACTCTATACCTACATGATGTCACCATGTGGGAACTGGTGCACCGCTTGATCATCCTCCTCCTCCACGTGGTTAGTTCGATTGTCCTACAAATTTGTTGGTGTGTTCTTCATTCCAGGGATGTTGCTTATGATCTTTTGCTATGTATTAAGACTTTCTCTCTTGACTTACGTATTGACTATGAGGGTGAGCCCAATTATTTTGTCTTGGCCCCCGCTCTTATCTATGTAGTAGATGTGCTGTTGGACATGTTATGTATCTATGTTATGAGTCTTAACTCTCTTGTTTCTTGATGTTATGATATGAAAGTTTATCCTTAGTCATTCCCCTTTACTGTATACATGTTATGTATCTATGTTATGAGTCTTAACTCTCTTGTTTCTTGATGTTATGATATGAAAGTTTATCCTTAGTCTCAATTCTTGCTTATGCTTATTTCTCAATGTTAGATTATGGTTGTTTATGCTTTGAGCTTGACTCTTCTTATACTATTATCATTATGAAAGACTTCTCTTAGTCCCGCTTCCCTTTTTATTAATGTCACTTGTTGTGCTTTATTTTGCTTCTGCGGACCAAGGATGTGTAATGATATGCTATGAGGCTTATTTGGGGTTCCTTCGAATTCCCCATTCGCCGGTCACGTCTAGGCCCTAGGCTTGGGTCGTGACAAAGATGGTATCAGAACACTAGATTGTTAGATCTTCGGAGTCCAACACACTATTTTGATTAGAGTCTTATTCATGGTTGTGTTGTGCACCACAACCATGAGTAAGAGGTTATGAGACATTTTAGGAATTATTTCCCTTCTTCATGTTCTAAGTCGTGCTATAGAGTTGAAGTAAGCGGGGGGATGGTATAGAGGTTATGAGACATTTTAGGAATTATTTCCCTTCTTCATGTTCTAAGTCGTGCTATAGAGTTGAAGTAAGCTTTCCTCCCTTAATACTTATTTTTTGCTATGCTAGATCATACCTAACACGAGAAGGAGACGAGCCTGTACACTCGAGAAGCAACCGGCTAATGGGGAGCTTAGGGATGCTCTCACCATGCTTGCACAAGTGGTGGCTAATCAAGCCAATCAAGGGGCCCAGGCCCCTCATGCTCCTATACCAGCCTCTCAAGTGAGAGACTTCATGAGAATGAATCCCCCAAAATTCCATTGGTCAAAGGTGAGTGAGGATCCCTAAGAATTCATTAATGAGGTTTATAATATTTTATCTATTATGGGTAAGGCCGAAGGATAAGGTGGAGTTGGTAGTTTACTAGCTCAAAGGGGTAGCACAAATATGGTACAACCAATGGAAGGAGGAGAAGGGAGTCAACTATGTGGTGCTTTGGGAGGAGTTCAAGGTGGCCTTCCTTAATCGGTTTTTCCCCCTCGAACTTAGGGAGGCTAAGTTGGTGGAATTTATGAATTTGAGTCAAGGGTCCTTAAGTTTAAGGGAGTATGGCCTCAAGTTCACCCAACTTTCAAATTTTTTTTTCTCACTTGATTGCCGACCCAAGGTCGAGAATGAACAAATTTGTTATGGGTGTCTCCAACTTGGTTAGTGAAGAATATCGATCCGCAATGTTGATTGGTAACATGGACTTGTCACGTTTGCTCCTCACTTGATTGTCGACCCAAGGTCAAGAATGAACAAATTTGTTATGGGTGTCTCCGACTTGGTTAGTGAAGAATGTCGATCCACCATGTTAATTAGTGACATAGACTTGTCACATTTGATGACCTATGCCGAACAAATACAAGAGGAGAAATTAAGGAAGAGAAGGGGCCATAAGGCCAAAAGGGCCCGTTTTGAGGGTAAGTTCCAAAAGAGTGACTGATTCCAACGAGGCCAAAGAACTTCTCATACACTTCAAAAGCAGATTGAAAATGATTTTTTAAGAGCCCAAGGCAGTAGGGGTATGCCTCCTATTAATGTATGTCCAAAATGTGGTAAGGATCATGGTGACCCATGCTTGAGGGATACCGGTGCTTGCTATGGTTATAGAGAAATGGGGAATAACACAATAGATTACCCTCGAAATCGCAACAAGGGCAAGGAGATTCATCCTCAAAGTACTAATACAGTCCCTTTGGGAAGAGGTAGCCGACAAGATGGTGCCCCAAGACACAACCGATTTTATGCTTTGCATGGGAGCCAAAAGGTTGATGAAGTCCCCAATATTGTTACCAATATGTTGAAAAATCTTTAACTTTGATATATATAAATTGATTGATTCGGGTGCCACTCTTTCTTTTGTCACCCCCTTTGTTGCCAAAAAATTCCATGTCGACCCCAAATTATTGCATGAGTCACATAAGGTGTCTACTCCTATCGGTGCATTCATTGTTCCTAGAAAAGTTTATAGAAGTTATCCTATTTGCATCTTGCATAAAATGTACCCTTGTGATCTTATTGAGTTAGACATAATTGATTTTGATGTCATTCTTAGGATGGATTGGTTGCATGCCTACTATAATTCTATTGATTATAGAACCCGTAGGGATAAATTCCAATTTCAAAATGAACCCATCCTTGAGTGGGAGAGTCAAAATGTGGTGGTTAAGGATAGATTCATCTCTTGCATTAAAGCCCATAAGATGATCTCTAAAGGGTATCTTTACCATCTTATAAGGGTTAGGGATATGGAGTCTAAAGTCCTTCCCATAGACTCAGTTCCAATTATAAATGAGTTTCTTGATGTCTTCCCAAATAACCTTCTCGGTGTTCCTCCCAAAAGAAAAATAGATTTTGGTATAGATCTTCTTCCCAATACTCAACCTATCTCTATTCCCCCTTACCGTATAGCCCCAACGGAGTTGAAGGAATTAAACGAGCAATTGAGGGACTTATTAGAGAAAGGGTTCATTAGGCCTAGCCAATCACCTTGGGCAGCACCGATGTCGTTTGTGAAAAACAAGGATGAGTCCCTTAGGATGTGTATTGACTAACAATAACTCAATAGGGTCACCATCAAGAATAGATATCATCTTCCAAGGATTGATGATTTGTTTGACCAATTGCAAGGGGCTAGCCATTTCTCTAAGATTGCTTTTCAGTCTGGGTATCATCAAGTGAAGGTGGGGGAGTGTGATATTATTCCAAAGACGGCCTTTCGGACTAGATATGGGCATTATGAGTTTGTTGTGATGTCTTTTGGGTTGACTAATGGACAGTCCATCTCCATGGACCTTATGAATAGGATCTTCAAACCCTACCTTGATTCCTTTGTTACGGTATTCATTGATGATATTTTGATCTATTCTCGGGGTGAGAAAGAGCATAGGGCTCATTTGAGGGTTGTGTTGCAAAGAATGAGGGAGGAGAAATTGTATGCTAAATATAAAAAGTGTAAATTTTAGTTAAAGGAGGTCGCTTTCCTAGGACATGTGGTGTCAGGGGATGGTATAAAGGCGGATCTTAAAAAGATTGATGTGATTGGAAACTGGCCTAGACCATTGACCCCGTCAGACATTAGGAGTTTCTTGGGCTTAGCAGGGTATTATCTGAGGTTTGTGAATTAGTTCTCTTCTATTGCTTCCCCTATGACAAAATTGACTCAAACGAAGGCTAAGTTCGTGTGGACCGATGAATGCGAGAGGAGCTTCCAAACCTTCAAAGATAAGCTTGTGTCCACTCCTATATTATCACTAACGGATAGCCTTAAGAGATTTATGGTGTATTGTGATGCTTCTAGAGTTGGTTTAGGTGATAGCCTATGCTTCTAGGCAACTCAAGGTGCATGAAAAGAACTACCCTACCCATGATTTTGAACTAGCCATCGTGGTATTTGCATTAAAGATTTGACTCCATTACTTGTATAGGATGCATGTGATGTGTTCATCGATCATAAGAGCCTCCAATATGTCTTCACTGAAAAAGATCTCAACTTGAGACAAAGAAGATGGCTACAACTCCTTAAGGACTATAATATGAGTGTGCATTGCCATCAAGGTATGGAAAATATGGTGGCGGATGCCTTGAGTAGAGTGTCTATGGGTAGCTTAGCTCATGTTGATAGTGGTGATAAGGAGATAGCTAGGGAGGTGCATCAATTGGCTAGATTGGGGGGTAGGTTGGAAAAGGGTGGCAATGATGGTGTTATTGTTGTTGATAGGATAAGGAGATAGCTAGGGAGGTGCATCAATTGGCTAGATTGGGGGTTAGGTTGGAAAAGGTTGGCAATGATGGTGTTATTGTTGTTGATAGTTTTCTAGGTCTTCCTTGGTTGATGAGGTAATGGAAAAACTAGATCTTGATCCCTCCTTGTTAGAGTTGAAGACATTCGTGAAAGAGGGCAAGGTGGAGGTTTTCTCCCAAGGGGGAGATGGTGCCCTTAGGTACCAAGGTAGATTGTGTGTACCGTATATGGATGGCTTGATCGAAAAGATCCTTGATTAGGCCCATAACTCTTCTTATTTTATCCACCTCGATTCCACCAAAATATATAGAGATTTGAGAGAGGTGTATTAGTGGTGAGGCATAAAAAGGGACATTGCAAAATTCGTTTCTGATTGTCATAGTTGTCAACAAGTCAAAGCCGATCATCAAAGGCTGGGTGCCCTAACCCAAGACATAGAGATTCTGACTTGGAAGTGGGAAGTGATTAATATAGATTTTGTGATTGGGTTGCCCAAGACTAGAAAAGGTTTTGATTCCATTTTGGGTTGTGGTTTACAGGATGATGAAATCGGCTCACTTTCTACCAGTTAAGACCACATATAGGGCTGAAAAGGTTCTACATCCATGACTTGGTGAGATTGTATGGGGTCCATTTATCCATCATATCGGAGCATGGAGCTCAATTTATGTCATATTATTGGAGATCTTTCCAAAGGGGTCTTGGTACTAGAGTTAAGCTTTTTACGGCCTTCCACCCTCAAACGGATGGCCAAGCCGAAAGTACCATCCAAACCCTTGAGGATATGCTTAGAGCATATGTGTTAGAGCTTAAAGGTAGTTGGGATGATCATATTTTGTTGATTGAATTTGCCTACAACAATAGCTATCATTCTAGCATCGACATGGCTCCATTTAAGGCTCTTTATGGTAGACGTTGTAGATCAGGGGTTGGGTGGTTTGAGGTTGTTGAGGTGGCCTTGCTAGGACCAGATCTGGTTATGGAGGCTCTTAAGAAGGTTAGGGTGATTAGAGAAAGGTTGAAAACGGCCCAAAGTCGCCAAAAGTCCTATGCCGATGTGAGAAAATGGGATCTTGAATTTCGAGTTGGCGATTGGGCTTATTGAAGGCACCGGTGTCGTTTGTGAAAAAGAAGGCGATGTGAGAAAATGGGATCTTGAATTTCGAGTTGGCGATTGGGCTTATTGAAGGTGTCACCCTTGAAGGGTGTGGTCCATTTTGGTAAGAAGGGCAAGTTGAGCCCAAGATATGTGGGTCCTTATAGGGTGATGAGAAGGGTTGGCAAGGTAGCAAAGGTGTGCTCTATTTTGGTAAGGAGGGAAAGTTGAGTCCAAGATATGTGTGTCCTTATAGGGTGATGAGAAGGCTTAACAAGGTAGCTTATGAGTTGGAATTGCCTAGAGAAATGGATTTGGTTCATCCAGTATTTCATATGTCTATGTTGAGGAAATATGTGGGTGATCCGAATGCTATTATGCCTCTTGATATTGTGGGTGTGGTTGAAGATAATTTGACATATGAAGAAGTTCTGGTTCAAATCATGGATAGGCAAGTGAAGAAGTTGAGAAACAAAGAGGTGGCTTCTATTAAGGTCCTTTGAAGGAATCAACAAGTTGAGAGTGCTACTTGGGAGGCCGAAGCGGACATGCAAAATCGATATCCTTACCTTTTCTGCTCCACTCAAGCCTAAGGTATTAATCTAAGTCCTTTATATGATCTCAAGTCTTAAGTTCAGCCCTCATGTCATTGCATATGTTCATGTTTAAATTGACAAGTTCATGATGATTTTACACTTATGATGAGATTTTTGAAATGATGTTTAAGTGCATTGTTGCATATCCATGTGAGCTAAAATTGTCATGTTTGTGTCTCTCATATACGCCTCTTTGACATTTGAGGACGAATGTTCCCAAGGGAGAGATATTGTAACGACCCCAAAAAGTGCCCAAAAATATACCTTGAAAGTGCCTGGAATCGTAATTTCTATATATCTCAAAATTCGTATGTGATATCATAAATCCGACTTCAGTTCTTGTTCAGGGGGACATTTTGAGTAAAAAATGGGTCTAACCCTGATTTAAGATCAAATGATTAGCAATTTTGATTTTTCAAGTAACGATTTCCAAAGAGCTTTTCGCGCCCCTGGCGCGACGCACCAAGGGCGCGCAGATGAAAAGATTCAACTCCCACGTCCTGTCCGCGACACAGACATGTCCATTTTCTATCTAGTTATTTTTCTTGCGGTCCAAGACTTTTAACTCTTGGGCCTAAGTGTTCCCAAACGTAAAAATACCTATACTTAGCCATTTTTCACCCTCATATCATTCTAAATATTCCCCAATATTTACACAAACACTTAGCAAAATATTTTACTCCTAAACTCAAGTCTCAAAATCATTTCCAGATTCATAAGGATTGCACTCAAGCTTCAAGTCTCCATCTTCAATTGTCATCAAATTCATCTCCAAAGCTAAGGTATGTGGGTTTCTTTCATGGGTTCCTTTCACCCATGTGCCCAAGCCTCCTTTTACCCTAATTTTCATAATTTAAAGATGATTTACTCATAGGTCTTATTTATTATAAAAATCACTGCACACTATGTTGGGCTTATAAAATTATGATTGTTTTACTATGTTTTGAGCTATGAATCTAAGATCTATTATAAGATTTGGTGAAGGGTTTTGATGCATATTGCTTTAGGTGTTACCAAGTATCTATTGAAGGTTTTACATTGAATTTTTTTGCACGATTTCACTCTTGAATTGCATGATTTTATACTAGCACTACACACCTTCTAAAAGTTTGATAAAATGTCTGGTTATGGTTTCTTGAGAAATTGAAGGGCCTAAGCATGTCTTATAAGTTGAATAACTATATGATAATGAGGTGATGATGAGATGATGAAATGATGATGGAATGATGATGAAAGGGAATGTATGTATATGATGATGAAAGGAGTGTATATATATGATATTATCTCTATTGTGTTGGGGATGACCAAGCCTAACTCAGGGGGTTGTAGGCTCGGGTAACCTTGTTGAGGGGTTAGTACCTCGATCACCTAATTTGAGGGGTGGTAGGCCTGGGTAACCTTGTTGGGAGTTTGTACTCATCAATTTTGTTGAGGGTTTGTACCCATCAACCTGTTTGGGGATTTGTACTCCATCAACCTGTTGAGGGGTTTGTACTCCATCAACCTTGTTGGGGGTTTGTATTCCATCAACCTTATGAAGGGGTTTGTACCTCATACTCCTATCTAAGGGGTTGGTAGGTCTTGGCTTGCACTATAATGGTCACTCCTTCCACTCGTATCATGTTCTATATAAGCATGATTTTACTTCAAGCATCATTCATACATGTCATATTGTTAGTATGCTATCTATTGCTTATAATTATGCATTTTGCCTTATAATACCTCTCACTTGTTGCATTGCATCCTGCATACTTAGTATGTTCAAATGTACTAACGCATACTTTATGCCTACATGATGTCACCATGTAGGAACCCGTGCATCGCTTGATCATCCTCATCCTCCACGTGGCTAGTTCGATTGTCCTACAAGCTTGTTGGCGAGTCCCCCACTTCGGGGACGTTGCTTATGAACTCTTGCTATGTATTATGACCATTTTTCTTTTGGTTATGTTTTGACTATGAGGGTGAGCCCAGTTGCTTGTCTTGGCCCCTGCTCTTATCTGTGTAGTAGAGGTATTGTTGGACATGTTATATATCTACGTTATGAGTCTTGACTCTCTTGTTTCTTGATGTTATGATATAAAGGTTTATCCTTAGTCCCAATTCTCTTGCTTATGCTTATTTCTCAATGTCATTTTAATTGCTTCCGCGACCAAGGATGTGTAATGATATGCTATGAGGCTTGTTTGGGGTCCCTTCAGTTCCCCATTCGCCGATCACGTCTAGGCCCTATGTTTGAATCGTAACAGTGGCTCCTGGTGAATTATATAGTGAGAACTGTGAATTTCCGATAAAATTTGTTGCTTTCAAGGATTGCTTTTTTTTTCTATCATAATATCATTCTTTTGTTTAGCCTTTATGTCTCTCACAAGGGATGATTCAGAACCTTTTTGCAAACTACACCACCATCTTTGAAATCTACTAAGAGAACCCCCAAAAGGGCAAGAGGAATGAATGAGATGCAAGGAAGGAAGGATTTATTTAGGTTAAAAGGGATGGAGATTTTTACGGATGGATAAATATTTTTTTAAGAGCGAATTTGGGTAAAGTTTTTTAAAAATTAATTTAATTTACTTTTATACTTTTTCAATAGGATAGTGACACGTCATCAATGAAGTTGGTACTTGAGATTAATATTTGAACTAGGACCAAAAAAAGTTGGCGTTGATGGTATTTGGAGTCTAATAGATAGACGAAGAGTAGTTTTCCACCAATAAACATACCATTTTAGACGCTTTCAGGTAATTTAATAATAATTTTTATGGTGTAGCATAATTATTTTGTTAAAATGAAGCTCATATTTAAATACAAAGTTTTCACGCACTTTTTGTTTTTCAAAAAGGAATTAATGCTAAAGATACAGACCCATCAAAATCTTTGGGAATTTAAAAAAGGGAAAAGTATACGAAATAAACTTAATTTGAAATTATTTATTTTTAATAGACTCAATCCAAACTATTTATCCTTAATGTATCCATGATCCAAACTATTTACCTTCTTACCCACTTAAACCTTTTTATTTCACCTTGGCGTCATGCTAACATTAACATAAATACTATGAAATATACTCTGGCGGTATATATATACCATAGTAGTATCATATAGAATAAGTTCAATCATCTGTGATACTCTGGATATATATATATACACCATACTAGTATCATATAGAATGAGTTCAATCATCTGTGATGCTCTGGCGGTATATTGATACTCAATTGGTATCATATAGGATTATGTTGTTTCTTTTTAAGAAATAAATAAGAAACAAAAAAAATTATTAAACTCTAATTAGTAGAGAATATATTCGTTGTGATACTTCGTCGATATATTATACCATATTGATATCGTATAGGACTAGAAAATTGTTAAAGTTACAAAATTATTTATCAAACTCTAAACTAGTAGAAAATATATTCTTGTGATACTCCGTGAGTATATTGATATCTTATTGGTATCGTATAATTTTGAGCTCTTTTTTAATAAATAAAATAATTAAGAGAAAAATTATTAAAGTTGCAAACTTATTTATTAAATTCTAAATTAGTAAAAAATATATTCTTTGTTATACTCTATCGATATATTGATTCTATATCTGTATCATATAAAACTAAGTTTAATCCTTTATGATACCATGTTGATATATACACACCCTATTGGTATACCATAAAAGTTAGGGTGTTGATGTCAGCATGCCATCAGCTAAATTTTAATACTAAGGGGGCGAATTTTAATAGTTTAAGGATATAAAATGTAAAAAAGTATATCAATGTAGATAATTTGCTTAAAATAGACACTAAATTTAGTTTTAAACTATGTAAAGAAGGGTAATTCAAAAAAAGAAAAAGTGTATTTCATATGAATCCAAATTTTCAAGGTTAGAATTTCAATCAAATATAGGAGATAGAAATAGATTATTGGAAAGAAAAGAAACATGGGGAAGAGAATATGAGAGGCAAAAGAAGACAAGGAGGAAGAGTCTTATTTGTTGGAATGAGATTTGAAGGGAGACAAGAAGATGAGAATAATTAGAGGAATAAAAAGGGTGTGCCATAGAAAAGACAGGGGGTCTCCGACAAAGATTTTAGCAGTACGGAGCAGACATCCCCATTCGCTTAGCCATACACTAATATACTCACTCTCCCCCATAAATTTTATTCATTTCCTTTCTGGATTTAAGGATGATTTTGTTTCTTTCCTACATTAAAATTAGAATGATACCACTAAAATATCAAACGGAATGTAAAAAAAATATTATTTTTATCCCACTTGCTTTGAACCTAATGACATAATATTGTTCCCTAAATTATTAGTCATAAAAAGACTACAATACCCACTTTCTACCTCATCAGTGAGCCATAATCAAGGCCAATGTTGACTTTTTTTGCTATAAGAATGACAGCTAATTAGGGAAAAGTAACTTTGAAAAACAACCAGAATATACACATGCATCTTGGTAATTGTGATCATTCCTTCCCTTGTCTTGGCATCTCAAAAATCTAGATTTAGACTACTTGAAAAATGGTGACTCTGGTTTCTTGGCTTCTTCATTGTTTTTTGATAACGGTTACAGCAAGCTTACAAAACAGTGTGGCCAAAAGTTATGGTTATATTGGCCAAGGTAATGAGTTGAGATGGAGCCATGCAATTTCAGATTTCTAATTATTTTATTCCCAACATCAATATTTTTACCTCTAGTACGCAAGGACTTGGTTATCGTAATTACTGCTGCTAACGTCATAGGTGTCTTTATTATATGATACTTCCTCATATTACTCAAAAATATTGACCAACAAAATATCACTTAATATGTACTCACCTCATTACCAATTTATGTGGTGCACACAATTTCTTTTAATATCTAAAACTAATTTAATTTAAAATTTTATTTTAGTTACTAGTCATTATGTTTCAATTTGTTTATGATCTTACTTTCATTTATATAGTTTGTTTCAGGGAGAATATACATTTTGCTTTTTTTTCGCAATTTTTTAATTTTAACTTTCTGCATGATATGTTTAAAATGACAAGATTAAAGAATATTTTGATATTATCTATCTATCTTTAGTTTAGACCATAAAATTCAAAAATTATTTTTTTAAGTCAAAACTACACATACAAACTGAAACAGAGACATTATTAACTAAATGATTTATAATCAAATAAACATTTTATACTTGTTTTAAACCATAAAAATTAAAAAATTATTTTAAAAAAATTAAATTTTATATTATATCAAATAAAATAGGAATCGAATATTACTCTTTTTAGTGATAATCTCATTATTCAAGTAGAGGTTAAAAAAAGGGCTTAACGAATACCCGTGCAAACACTTCAATAGACATATAATTCATTTGGACAGAAAAGTAATAATAACATTGCAGATATTATTTACACTTTACGTAGTATTTTTTTCTATTATGCACTCATGCAATAATGTTCGGCGAGAGAGGTCTTTAAAGGTTTTTTTTCGGTGGGGTGGGACCTCCATAAATTAGTTGTTACATTAAAAGATATAATAAATAATTTTCTTTTTATCCATCATATCTTTCGTATAACATGAAATTATTTACTCTTGAACTTTACTTTTAAAATTAAATACTACTTTAACTTTGAAAAATAATTGTTCTTTCTCCTTTTTTCTAATTAATTTTTTAAATGATCATTCTATTTTTACATTAACTTTTATTTGTCAAAGTTGAGAAGGGGGTGAGGTGGAAAGGGTTTGCCTTTTTAAATCAAGATTCAGGGGTGTATATGATTTTCACCCTATCATATATTATTAAAAATGAGAAGTTACAAAATGCATTGAATTATTATTTTACTTCTACATTATAGAAAATATCGAATTATATATATATATATAAGGTTTTATTTTAAACATTTTAGTTTAAAATCAAGTGCTTATAAGCACTATTTTAATTTATCGAAACATTCTAAAGGTATTTAAATATTATTTTGACTTATAAACACTTCATTAAAATAAGACAATTCGAACAGGCTCTAAGAAAGATGATTATTGTACCAATTAAATAAAAAAGACATTAAGAAAGATGAAGATGAAAAGAACATGATTTCAACGCCCTTCATTTTTATGAATAAAATTTTAAATTTTTTGATCTTTTCATTTTCTCATATTGAATGAAAGAAAAACTAAACTTGCAAACTATAAGTAATTAGTACATCGAAGAATATGAAATAAATCATAAAAAAAAAGGAAGTATTCAATTGTTGATTTCAAAGTCACTTCTTTTATTTGGTTCCTTCTTCATCTATGTATTATTGCATTTGATTGTATTTATGTTTGTTATTTTTTGTCTTGATTCAAAAATGGGTATGATGACACTTGCCTAACCCACAAAGGCAAGTCAGTCTAAACCTACTCAAATCAATACATAATACTACGAGTAGAAAAAATAAAGTCTAATAAGCTAGGATAAGCACAGGGCAATCAAGTCTACAAACCATGCCAAGACTAGTGTCACATATACAAGCCACTAGACAATAACACTTGAAAGAAAATACAAGTCTCAATGTCTAATTCTCGTACAGAACATAACATAATTATATAATCTTCGGGGGTTTGCTGAAGAGTCAAGCCACTACCTCTCAAGAATCTAGAAGCTCAGTTCAACAGTGAGAGATCTAATAAAAAATGACCTGGCTCAACCTACAAAAGTGTAGCAAGGGATGAACACCAAACAACACGGTATTTAGCAAAGGAAAATCAAACATGAAGTGAAGCAATGAAGAACACAAGTACTCCTATTCACCCAACCATATACCGCCGAACTACACACCTGCACTCAAAAACGTCCCAGTACAACAACAACAACACATAAATGTATACACATTATAGAATATTGTTTTAGAATAATCAGTTAATCCCCAGAGCCAAGTAGTACAATAGTCTATCAGTAATATAAGCCATTACAGTCTTATAACACAATATCCCGATGGTTTAATCTTCACAATGTACAAGGCTCAAAGCATTCAACACATAACCCATGGTACATATAAAAACTTCAAGAAATGAATGATATGAAATGGAATGAATGCTATGAAATGTAAACAATATGATGTAATGTCAAATAATCATGATGCATGTTTGTTCCAGATGCACATCGGTTGATATAATCAGCACGGAACCCATAGGGGCCTCACATGGACCATGTATCAGTCGAAATCATTTTCCTTCGACATTTACTTTCTTATCTAGCCGGACCCATTTTCTTTCGACTTTTCTTTCTTTTCATTCTTTTTTTAGCCGGAACTATTTTTCGTCGACTTTTCTTTCTTTTCATTCTTTTTCTAGCTGGAACCATTTAATTTAGCTTTTCTTTATTTTCTTTCTTTTTCTAGATGGAACCATTTTTGTTCGGCTTTCCATCATCAATGGAACATCAAGCAATACATGTCATCATAACACAATAATCACTTTCATAAGTATAGAATAGGCAAGATGTTCACATGAATCATTTATTCATAATTTATTAACTATTTTATTGTCTTTTAACATTTGAGTCATCAAAAACACATTACGTAATAATTACAATATAGCATAGTTCAACTTTCTTAATTACCCTTAGTCATCATAACATATGACAATCCATCATTTGCGTTCTTATTTCGCAAGCAATTAGTTTCACAATTTGCAACAACATCTCAAAATATGTATTTATCTCAACATTTCATATAAGAGATTTAATAGACAATTTCATGTAATATAATTCAAAGTTCAGCAATCAAGACATCATGAACACTTTCACATTATCAATAATGGCATCAAAAGTTCATTTCATAATATTATCTCACAAGTCTAAATCAACAACAATGGACATCATCTCATTATTCAAGTCATATACATGTCATCATTTTCTCCTTTCCATTACCCAAAGCATACCCAGTAGAATAGTTCACTAACCCCCAAGTTCACATTGTAAGAAAATACTAAGTTCAATTAACTCAATAAGGGTTAGGGTTCACTTGCTCCAATCAATAGCCAAATCAATCAAAAGACAATCGGATAATCCACAAATTCACAAGTATTCACAATCTCACAATTATTTCACAAGTCAAGGATTCACAACATTTATAACTACCCAATCCAAAATTCCATGATCAAAGTCTATAATAATGTAATTCTACCCCATTTTGTTTCATAAATCACTCAAACTCACATATATAGAATAATACAAGGTTCAATCGTACTTAACAAAAGGTTAGAAGTCAACTTGCCTTAATCGAAGTCCCAATCAACTCAAATCTAAGTCTTTTCGCTTTCTAGGATACTCCAAATCACAATAATCTTGAAGGCAGAATCACACACGAAGTAGCCGACTGGATGAATGAATCCACAAAATCAACTCTAGAATACCAAACCACTATCAAGAATGAGATATACACGTCAAAAGGAGTCAATTGATACCCATAACGATAGCAATTAGGTTCGGAGGTAAAATGATCAAAAATATTTTTCAAAAATCTCAAATCTAGAAATTAAGCTAAAAATCAAGTTCTTCACGATAAATAAAGTTTGTGGGTGAAAATTCCATAATATATTGAGGAAGAAATCATC
The DNA here is from genome assembly GCA_000787875.1 of Solanum virginianum. NCBI lineage: Eukaryota > Viridiplantae > Streptophyta > Magnoliopsida > Solanales > Solanaceae > Solanum > Solanum virginianum. Next base: position 71,146 of record DF359648.1, read on the forward strand.
ATTTAAATTTTGAATCATATTCTTGAAAATTCATAAAAATTGGAGAGTTAAAATAAAAAATTACAAGTCAAAATCATAATGTAAAAATATTGAAAATAAAAAATTTAGTATTTAGGACTCTTACTAAATGAAAATCCATGAAAAACCTTGCTCAAAATTGCATCTCCAAACTTTTAGAACTCGAATATGGAAGAAAATGATAGAGTAGTCAAAAATGAGGAAGAAGAGAATATTTTCAGCAATAAAAATAAAAGAAAAAGGGTTTGACCCGCATTGACCACAGTTAACTTGCACCAACATCCTTCAAAATATATTTTTTGACCCTCGAAACTTATTCGGAACGCTATAAATATGAATCAAATATGCAACCCAATCGGAAATGACGTTCCAAACATGATGGAACCATCAAAATTTGCATTAGAGCTTTCAAACTCTAAATGTTGATCAAAGTCAAACTATGATTCGAATTTGATTAAAAAAATAACTTTGGGTCCAAAATCTATGTTTTAAGTCCGAATTCAGTTCCATCAGTTCTCCTAGACCAAATTTCGTATTTCGACACTAATCAGATCAATGAAATTGCATTTTGACACCCAAAGCTCAAGATGGCCTCAAAATTCAAAATTTCAAACTTTAAGCCTTTAAAAACTCTTTCTTTAGCAACATTCTAACATTTTACAAGATTTTTAGAATTCAATTCTTGGACTCAACCATAAATGACTCAAGGCAAACTTTTGAGTTGGGCAAAATAATTATGTTGTCAAAAATGCCAAAAATGAACTTCAAGGTCTACATCATTTACCATTAAAAACCATATTCGTCCTCAAACATAAAACAAAGGGAGGAGCCTCAATTGAAACTACCCCAAAAAGTACCTGAAAATGTGCCTCAAAAATGCCCGGAATCTTATTTTCCATGTATCTAAAAATCCATTTAGAATTTCAAAAATCGAACTTCATATTCTTGTTCAGGGGGTCCAAATTAGGGTGACAAGGGTCTAACCTCGAATTTAAAGTAAAGGAATCGAATTATGAAATTTCACTTGGTGTAATTTCTAATGAGGGTCCATGACCTCTCCGCAACACGGAGAGGTGGATTTCCTACACTATCTTTTCCTAGTTCGCCCATTTTTCTAAGTGTTGGACCTAAGTTTTTTAAAACATATTTTCACTTATACTTAGCCTTATTTCACCCTCACATCACCCAAAACATTCCCCAATATTTTCCCAAACACTTAGACTCATTTCTA
>DF359647.1:0-10496 GCA_000787875.1 Solanum virginianum
AATAAACTACAAAATTACAATAAACTACTTGCTTTACCAGGCACAAAACCAAACCTAGTAGCAACATGCTATTCATATGAACTTATATCAACAGCCTACACAATTACCGGAGAATAACTTATTCTAATACCAGAATTATACCAAGCCTTCATGAACTATAAGCAGATTATAAAAGGATAATTATTTTATGTCAGATTTTATTCAGCACCGACAGAAATATTATTTGATGAAATTAAACCAGTTATTACCGTAATAAAAATTGGTATGACACAGGACTATATAATCCCAGAAGAAATTACAGAACAACCAATTATTCCAAGGATTGAATTACCAGACTTTTATGCAAATAAGAGAATTATAGGAATTAACACTATATTGACAGAATTATCCAAAGTTTTCGAGGAAGGACATATATGGAAATATTATTCCAGAAATCACTTGTTAATATACTCAATAGCTAAAGAACAGAGACCACAAAAATATATGAAATACGAAATTAGCATTGACATTACTTAGACCAGAGCAAGAACCGCAAACGAAAGCTATTAGAAAAGAAATTATCTCAGAATCAAGTATGGAGCAGTATTGTAAATTAATTGGAAGGAAATACTCAGAACATGAATGCAACAGGTGTAGCAGAGTCAGTAATTACATACCAGAAGTAAATTTAGAATAAAGACATACAACAAATGGACGAACCAAAACTAAAGATGGAGCAATTAGTCAAAAGCAGCAGACAATGGAATCAACTACGAACAAAGTAAGAAAGGGACATAAAAAAGGAATCTTATCTTCCAAAAAAGCTAAAGATGAAAAGAAGATAAAGACAGAAGACGAAAAAGGAGATAACGACTTAAAGATGATAACGACCTAAGAAGAAAAAGCAACCGCACACATAAAAGTTATGTTGGGGACTTAGATGTAAATAAGCAGGGACTTACTCTATAAATAATTTTTAGATGTAAATAAGCAGGGACTTACTCTGTAAATAATTTTCTTTATTTGCCGTTTTAATCCTTAGATAGTTTCTATATATAGGTTAGTTTAGTTTTGTTTAGAAGAATCAATCGCTCAACTCACCAACCCTCTCTCAACCTTGTAAAATTTCCAATATTCTGACATATCAATAAAATTACTTTCAATCCCCAAAATGATGGAGCAAGAATTAATGGATTCTGTGAACATACAGAAAAAGGTATATCTCATTTCAATTATGCTTAGCTAAGTTATTTAATTCCTGTTCGACATATATTATGTAATATATTTATGATTGTTGTTATAAACTAGGATTATTCATATCTTAAATTAAGTTTGCTAGCATGAGGAAACAGAGGAGAAGACTTCCAGAACTAAGCCAACCAGAGTGGGAAAGCCGAGAAAGGCAGGTGGCCGTAATAGGGAAAGTACTAAATAGAGGAGAAAACTTCCAAAACTAAGCCATCCAGGATGGGAAAGCCGAGAAAGGCAGGTGGCCGTAATAGAGCAAGTACCAAATTGTTGAGGCATTGTTTAGGAAGATAATATCCTGTAAAAGTACGATGCTAGTAGTGACCAGATCATAAGAAAATGAATACCTTAGTTAATAACAAGCTTTCAAAAATAAATCATATGAAATATGGAAGGCAGGAATGTTTAATTAAAACTAAGCTTTAATGAAAAAGATGAACATGCCTATGCCGACAGTAACCTTAACCAGTAATTATTTTGAAAATAACCATAAAATACTTATCTTCTATGTACTAAACCAAATACCAGAAATAGGAATAAGAAAAATAATATGGGATAAAATAATTACATATGAAGAACAAGAAATTAACAGACTAATTAACCAATCTTGATATGATGACATAAATTTAGTATTACAGGAACTAGATGAAAGTATTAGTTATTCGGACCTATTATATGACTCTGAAAATTATTATTCAACATATGGCTGAACTTCTGTTTTTGTCCAGTTTATGTTGTAGTTATAATAGAAGTCTCTCTGTCTCTTTGGTATTTTAGTTAATATATGAAGTCAAGAATCAATAGTTCCATAACAACAGTCTCATGCATTTAATTGCTAAAAAAAGAAAATGGAGTTCATATATCATATAAAATCAAGCACTCTAATTCTAGAATCACATTTAAATCGTGTGATTGTGGGGCTCTTTACATATCAACATGCACAAAATGTCGACACATTTCATTTCCTTCTTGGATCTTTATGTCACCAAACTATAGTGAATATTCTTAACTACAGTAAATACCAAAAGATGAGCAGTCACTTGGAATAATGAATGACAAAAGAATAAATGGCCTAACTGCTTTCCACTTCAATAGCACACACTTAATCATTAAAAAGGATTTAGGAGAACTAACCAACAAGCATTTGTACTCTACTACTACTCTACAACAACAACAATGCCTCAATCCCAAATAAGTTGGGGTCGGCTATATAGTCTATCTTACCTAAGACGTAAGACACCAAAAGAAATTAGCAAACTGTATGAGATCATTCAATTGGTCTATCTCAAAGCCTACAACTGTTGCACATTAAGAAAAGAAGAAGAAGAAGGGAGGAGGAGGAGGAGGAGGAGGTACCATACCTTGATTGTTTATGCTAGAAGATGGTCGATTGAAAGGTTGAACTGCTTCTTGCGGTGACTGAACACCCAATTCTGTCAATGTGTCAGCACTCAATTTAAGTCCAGGATACATATGACTTAGTCGTCCAAGGATATCGTTTGTAACTTTTTGGTGTATGGATGCTTTTTGTTCTAATTTTTCCGCCATCCTCTGATGCATCCTCTTTTCTAGTTCCTCCATTTGTTTTTGTATCTTCTCATCATTAGCACTTAAATAGGATTCGTACTGCTCCTTTCTTTTCAAAGTAATTTTGGTAACTCCTTGTCCATACAATCTCATACACCCTGGATGTTCAGGTCCCATGACTGTTGTAAAAGCATCAACTGATTGGTTGTTATCTTCACTCTGTTGACTTTCAACTTTCTCCATTTCAGTCTACAATCATATTCAAGTAAGTAAGGATCTCAGCAACATTATAATCAAATAAAATTCATATAATTTTACTAATCCTATCTTCATTAGATTCCTCATACACTCGATCAGGTTTCCTTGATCTTGTAACCACAAAAATTTCTTTGCGTGGCAACTCATCGGGGGTTTCCTTCTCTTTTTCCTATTTACATAAAAGTTGGTATCAAAATATTTATATGGAAGTAAACTATTATTTAATGAAGAGGAGACCATACCAAATTGTTGCGTATCACTGCAAAACTCGTTTTACCAGTAATATGTGGATTCTTCCATTTCTTTCGATTCTTGGAATGTTTCACTCATTTTCTGCAAATAAATGAGTCACTTTAGTTTTGATAAAATAAAGGTGATTTCCCAAAATACTTGATGTTCCTGTACCATTGACCTTCAAGAATATTGGTACTAGGCATTGATTTAAACACGGAACTATCAACTTGCAAGCATAAAAAGGGGCGCGTCTGGCTAAACTAATGAACCCCTTCCCAGAAAACACCACAATACATAATGTCAAGAGAAATGCATTTTCATCATATCTATCAATAAAATTAAGACCCACAATAGCAATTGCTATGTTTTTTTCTAGAAAATAAAATATTTTCATCCAATGTAGCAGCAACATGTTACCAAATTTCTATTTTTTGAAAAAGAAACTTTTTTTTACACACAAGCAATAGAAAATTTAGTGCCAGGAGTATGAATTTTAAATCCGTAATAACAACATTGTATAGTAAAAGAAACCCAAAATCAGAAAAAATGTACTAAATACATTAACCACACCTCAAAGATTAAAGAGAAAAGTTGAGATTCAAGAAAAAAACCTCAAAAGCTCAAACTTGTAGTTTTTCCAGCAAGATCCTCAAGGATTGAAACCGGAAATCTCCAGCAATTGAAGAAGAAAATCTTTATGACTTCTTAGATTTCTTTAGCAAAATCCTCAAAGGGTAAAAACAAAAATCTCTAGTTCCTCAGATTTCACAAACCAGAGAAGTAAGTCTATGTTTGAACACAAAAATAGTTTAAATGAAATAGATTATACAGATTCTATTGATGGAGAAGAACTTACCATGAGCTTGAGAAATTCTCCAAAGTCAAGGTATGTGGGTTTTAAGAAATAGATTATACAGATTCTATTGATGGAGAAGAACTTACCATGAGCTTGATTTGGGGAACAACGTATATTACTTGTGAGAGATGATGGAGAAGAACAACATATACAGAGAAGTGGGTTTAAGCTTGTCGATGATGAACATCGTTTATTAGAAAAGGGTTTGTGCTTAGAAAAGGGTTTTGTTTCATTTGTCAATTTAAGAGACTAAATGAAAATAAAAGAAAAAAACTTAATATTTTGGCGGGTTAGCAAAAAAGAGAGGGGGAAAATATGGAGGGATTTATATTGAACGTTCCCATACATAATATTTTTTATAAAAGGTTGCCATAGATAACTTTGTGCCAACGGTTCTGTTAACTGTTGCTATTGAGACTCCTGTTGCAATAGTTTTGACTCTATGGAAATAGTTTTATTACTACATTAAATTAAAAGTCACAAATTATTTTGGCAATGATTACAACCGTTGCAATAGACCACCTATGGCAACGGTTTCCTATGCGTTGCTATACAATTCGTTTCCATAGGCACGATTTCTAGTAGTGTTATGACAAGTGAAGGAGTCTCAACCATCCACAATTATTGGGTTAGTCATATGCCAATCAAGCAGTGCAAATGCCCTCACAGAAAAGAAGTCTCTCTTACTCATTCAAAAAGCATTTAGAATTCAGGGACTATGCAAGCATTCCCACTCTCACAAATGAAATTCATGCAAAATGAATAACACCATAGGCTTGCCTCTATACTTAACTTTCGAATTGGTGATAAAGTGGATTTGGATCACTTTAGGACTTAATGGCTTGTAACAGGCTCATGGGGCTTTGGTATGGCATTTTAGGCAAGTGTTGATTAAAAGTTATCCTTGAACCATGTTTACCCACACTTTTACCTTCACAACCCCACCATTGTCACTAAATCACTTATTCTCCTATTTCAAGCTTTTTTCGAGTGCTTATTTTTTTCTTTTTCAGCTGTACCTTAATTTTGAACTCATTTTTGCTATTCTCTTCAGTCCAAGACACTTTTCTTTTCTTTTTCTCACCCGGGTCAAAACTTCTCATTTTCTTTCTTTCTTTTCCAACTAACCACCTCATTATCATTACTTTACCACAATAAAGGACACATTCAACTTAGGCTTTTAGTCTGAGGTGAAGTACACAATATCTATTCCCCAAACTAGGACCACTATTTGTAGCCACCCTCAACTTAGGCTTTCAGCCTCAATCAAGGTTGACATGTTCAAGGATAGACCAGAGCCAATATCAAGGTATTTCATAAAACAAGGCTAAGCTATCTAGGTGTCAAGAAAGAATGAGTGCATGAGAGGCTCAAGCATTTGAACAAGGGGTCCACTAACACATTTGGTAGGTCATTTAGGCAAAAGTGGGCTCACTAGAAGAACAAAAGCCTAAGATCCCTTCCAAATCAACCACATCACCAAACTAATCTTAGAATAATAAGGAAAGTTTTCTGAGTCCATACATGATATATGAATGTGACAAAATTGAAACGACCCCAAAAAGTGCCCGAAAATGTGCCTCGAAAGTGTCCGGAATCATAATTTCCATGTCTCAAAATTCGTGCATTATTTCGAAAATTCAACTTCATATTCTTGTTCAGGGGGAAAAATTGAGTGAGAAATGAGTCTAACCCGAATTTTAGAGCAACCGTAACGAAATTCGAATTTTCAAAGTGAGCCAAAAAATAGTGTAAGTGCGCGTTCCTTCCGCGACGCACACTAGTGTTAAAACTATCCTGATTTTTAACTTCGGTCTAAGACTTTTAAGTCTTGGACCTAAGTGTTTCCATACGTGAAAATACCTATACTTAGTCTTATTTCACCCTCATATCATTCAAAACATTCCCCAATACTCACTCAAACACTTAGACTAATATTCCTCTTATGATTCAAGTCCCAAAACCCTCATCCAGATCTAAGGATTTCCTTCAAGCTTCAAGTCTCCATTAAAGTCTTCTTCAAGAAATTCTCCAAAGTCAAGGTATGTGGGTTTTAACCATTGGGTCATTCTACCCATGGTTCCCTAATCTCCTTTTTACTCAATTTACATGATTTAAAGTTGATTTTACAAATGGGTTTACTAGTATGAACATGTCTATGAACTATGTTAAAGCTATGTAAAGTTGTGATTGTTTTGTTATGTTTTGAGCTATAAATCTTGGATCTATTGTAAGATTTAATGAGAGGTTTTGATGTATATTGCTTATGGGTGTTGCAAGGTGTTGATTGATGGTTTTACAATGGATCTTTTTGCATGATTTCATCTCTAAATGGCATGGTTTTATACTGGCATTTCATACCTGCCAAGTGTTTGATAAAGTGTTAGGTTATGGTTTCTTGAGGAATTAAAGGTCCAAAGCATGAGATATGATATGAATGACTATATGATGATGAAAAGAGCCTATGCATATGATATATTCTATATAAAGTGTTGCATTAGACCATGCTAGATCCGGGGGGACTAAGAGCCCGAGTAACCTTGTCGAGGGGTTTGTACATTGATAGCCAATCAAGGGGCTAGTGCCTTGATAATCTAGATGGAGATTTGTACTCATCAACCTAGTGAGGGGTTTGTACCTCACCACTAGGGTGCTGAGGTGGCATCATCATCAACGTACCAAGGGGTTTGTACTTTGAAAATCTTGTTTGGTTTCTTCTACACATATGATATCCTATATAAGCATGAGTTACTTACATATTTTTTACTTAAGCATTAATCATATATGCCATATTGTTATATGATATCTATTGCCTATTGTTATGCATTTTGATTATGATGCCTATCTCTTATTGCATTGCATCCTACATACTTAGTACATTTAAACATACTAATGCATACTCTTGTCTACATGATATTACCATGTAGGAATCAGAGCCCAAGTTGATCATCCTCTTCCACATGGCTAGTTCAGTATCATTCAAGTTAGTTGGTGAGTCCTTCATTCCGGGGACGTTGGTCTATGTTTCTCTTATTATGTATTGAGACACTCTTCTTTATTGCTATTTTGACTATGAGGATGAGCTCAGTTGCATTGTCTTTGCCCCCGCTCTTATCTATATAGTAGAGGTGTTGTTGGAGATGCTATGTATCTATCATATGAACCTTGACTCTTCCATCTCTTGATAATGAAGTCACGCAAGCTTCACCCTTAGTCCGATTGCCCCTATTTCTACTCCTTTATGTCATTTACATGCTTCCGCAACCAATGATGTATAATGATAAGTTAAGAGGCTTGTTTGGGGACCCTTCGGGCTCCCTATTCGTCGTGTCACGTTTAGGTCCTATTTTGGATCGTGACAAAAATAAGCTTACAACACACATGATATTGCACACAAAATTAACTATAGGCTCACAGATCATGCTTCACGCCTCAACTTACCTTTTCATTATCAGAACAAACATCACCAGATAAAATATACATGATTGCATCAATAACCAACAATCTCAAAAGTGTTGAGGGTACCGAATTTTCATCAAAATTTAAAAAGTATTTTAAAGACTATGTATACACCAAAAGGTGATACTACTATGTATCTATAAATTATCTACACTACCTAGACATGCTGTTCAATAGAAAATTAAAACATCTACAAGGAAAAAGAAACACGATAAGAAAATCGTGGGATAAAAAATAAGGAAAGTTATGGACATGAGGTTACTCAAACTTCTTCCTAATCCATAGCTTCCTACACCCCACCAAAAGAGAATGTCCTCAAAGTAAAAACATATATTAAAACCAAGTAACTAAAACATATATATATATACTGAAAACCAAAATTTGAAAACCAAACATCCAAAACAACTGTTAAAACAACATTCAATGCAAAACATTTAAATATATCCAAAACCAACATAAAGAAAATATTGTCTAACAAAATGAACAAAGTATCCATAAATAGAAAGTAAGCACTGAGATCAAAATAACAAACATCATGGAGCTCAAGCATTGACATCTGTCTAGTCCTGGGAGTCATGAGCCACAGTCTCCTGCTCTGAAGTCTGGGCTGCAGTAATATGTGAACTTCTCTCTTCCTGTGCTATCCGCTGCCCTCGATCCCTCTGTATAGCTTCCAGACCTAGAGACTCTTGTACCACCTCATCCAGTATCTGTTCCTTCTCTACTGCTGCTGCCTCATCTTCAGTCCTTGCCCTCTTCCGACTTGCATCTGGGTCCTCACTTTCGAGGGGCTCGAAGGGGCATGTGAGTAGTCCTTGAATAAGTCAAATATATCATCACCCGCTAGTGTCACCAATAGGACTGGTATCGAGGCAGCTAACATTTTCAATAAGTTAGCCTTGAACTTAGCCAACTCCTCTGTCATTATGCTCATATCAGCAGGCCGAGCATCCGCGACCCTCTTTTGGATCCTCTCCTCGAAGGTGTCTACTCAGGCATCCACTGCTCTAACTCTCTGATCTATTATATCATGAGCGAATGCCTTTGCCCTCTCCTTTAAGGCTTGGACCATCTGACTTACCTATGGTTTGATCTGTCCAGCTAACTTCTGCAATTGGAACTCTGCTGTGGCCACCCTACACACCAATGCCTGAAAAGCAATAGTAGAGAGAAGAGAATCAACCTGCATAGTAAATGATGCTGGTGCGAGTGTACTGCCAGATGACATCGCCTCGAGCTCAACTGGTGGGGAAGGTTCTGTAGTTGCTGGAGTGGTGTTGGTGGTGGCTGGAATCTGCTCCTGAGTCTGAGGCTCAACCGGGAATGGCTCTAGGATGGGAGGAGAAGCTGCCGGCTGTAAGGCCACCGAGTTCTTATTAGCCTTGATCATGCTGGGATCCACAGTACGTGTGGCCTCTACATGCGGGTCCTGATAGGGTTTGATATGAACACCTATTGCATTGCACAAACAGTGGATCAAAATAGGGAATGGTAATGAGGTGCTCATCCTTACAGCAGACTTGCGAATCTGCTCAGAGATAATTCAAGCCCAATCAATCTCATAACCAGGTAAGATGCTGGCTAATAGGACGACTCGCTCTAGGGTGATCACATTATCTGTGAAAGTAGGCTGGATACGCCAATTGATTATCGACCACCAAAACTTGGCCCAGAAAGAGAGGTGGGCTTTCACTATCGGATCAGCATGGTTTATGATCCACGTAGGCTTGAAATCTTCCTCGCATAACTGGCTGGCAATCCACCAAAGTAGCTCAATTTTGACACCAACATCCTTTTCATTCACCATATTCTGCATTTTTGAAATTTTGCTATTTACTCTGCGGTGGAATAAGACACTCTGTAGTTGGGCCTGAACTGAACCTGTCGGATCATCTCCTTAGAAATATTAACTTTCCTACCCCTGACTAGAACTACACATAATTTAGGCTGCTCAATCACCTTTTTGTTCTTGGGCAGGCCCCGGAGGAGAGTAGCATAACATGGCTCATAAAATTCTCAGACTAAATAAGGGGCATATTTGCCCAATCACTGCGAAGTCCATTAGAGTCCAAGTCTATCAAGCTCAACATCTAACCCTGGTACTCTGTCTAATCCAGAGTCGTTTAACCTGGACTTCTCATGGAACAGCCTGACAAGTTTTCCCTATCCTTTCGGCTCTAACCCCTTATCGTAGATCTCTTTCATCCTTGAAACACACCATCTGGGGTTGGCCCAGGGCTGTGAGTGTACTTCCTCCTACGGAACCTATGACCCCTCCTCTGATTCTATCTCAGTGTGCGTGGGAGTCATTTATGGTAAGCCACTATTAGACTCATCTCCATCACCCTCGTCTTCAGACTAGGAAGAACTGCAGACTACCATCGGAGCCTGTGTTGTGCAAGCCCGAGTCTGACGCACATTTGCCTCAGGTCTATTCTGACTCTATTAACTTCTATAGACCCCTTGAATTGCTCAGTCTCAGAGGATTCATCGACCAACCTCTTTTAAAATGTCTCAATAGCTCGTTTATCTTTTGGAGGCATTGTTCCTGAAAACTAACATTAAAATGTGAGCCTCCAAATGATTGGTTAATCAGTGATCACATAACAAAGGACCATAAATAACCAAAACTTAAACATTAAAATCAAAAGAAAAGTCACTGATATAATTGCAGGTCTGCAGCTACAAGGTGTAGGTATGACTCGTAGAGTGTCCTATGAGTCGTACACTAGCCTCGTAGTACTAAGGCTTCTGAGAAAATGCAACCTAGAATCAGATACGATGTACAGTTATGACTCGTAGAGTGGCCTACGAGTCGTAGTCTAGCCTCGTACCTCATTCTAGAGGCATTTTTAAAACCTAAGTCAGACTTACGAGACCCCTAATATGAGTCATAGATGATGCAATGAGTAGTAGATGGGTCCCATAGGAGAAA
>DF359647.1:10559-50913 GCA_000787875.1 Solanum virginianum
CATATGAGAAATATTAAGGAACCACAGGTGACTGGTGCCTGTTAAAAGGGGCCACTATGACTTGTAGGTTAAAGTACGAGTCGTAGTGGGTCCTCGTAGTGAGGAACAGAAGGCACCTAGGATGCTTGCAACTTTCCCATAAGAACTCAAGAACAATTCAATCAAATGACAAACATGGATAATCTCAAAACAATGCAGCATTTCAAATGACGTTTTGACATAATACGAAGCATGTCAATCATAACCCCATCAGCTTACAATCAAGTTTAATCCCAAACTTCATTCAAGTTGAGACCATGAACAATTCATCTCTACATTCACACTTATCACAACACCACAATCCATGGACATTCAAAGACAATTCAATAAAACTTCAAACATAGCTAAGAATGAATTTTCACCTTAGAGCATACCCACATTCCTCAAATTCCAATTCTGATACTATTTCACAACCTCATCAAACACAATCATGCACTAAACCCATACGATTTGTATGCTAACACTACAACTCCCCAACAATAGTCCGCATCAAGATTCCAAAGGGTTTCAAATACCCAGACCCTAACTCTCATATATACATGTAGGCATCATCACATGGGTACAATCATCAAGACTTAATTAAGTACACAATCATCTTCCAAAAGTGAAATTTATCAAAAGAGTGTACCAAAATTAATTAAGAAGCTTACCAAGTGAGAGGTTGATCAAATTGATGCAATGAAGAGGGAAAGGGGGTGTCGAAACCCTAGAAAATAGACTTACCAGAATACTAGTAAAAAAATAACATGGACAACTAGGACAGTGATCAGAATAGTGACAGATGAAGGGGTGAGGGGATTCACGGTTGATTAGGGCAAAAAATGTAATTTTTGGGGTCAAAATGAATTTTGGCCCCTTAAATAACAAATCGGGTCAACAGTTAAAAAGCTACGTATCGGGGCTACGAGACCTCTATGAGTCAAAGGGACTCCTACGACTCATAGGTCCTGGTCTCATAGTAGACCTCAACACTTAGAAAAATGTGATTCCATACCTGGGCAATACGAACCCCACTTACGACTTGTAGGGGATCCTACGAATCGTAAGGTTGGCTCGTAGTATGTGTGCCAATCATTACTCCTTACTACTTCTCTCTATGAGGTATGTCTATGAGTCATAGTAGTCAATACAACTTGTAGGCATTCTTGTAGTGGCTGCTCCAAGTGCAATTTTACCTCATATCTTTAGTTCTTACTTTCCACCTGCAAACCAATCCTCAAAATACAGTAATCTTCAAAGTATCACAACTGAATCAATGTCTTTAAAACAAGAAAACATCAAAATTTCTAACTAAGAATTTAAATGACCAAAAATAAACTTAGAAACAAGTCAAAAACAACAAAGGTACTTCGGTTGCCTTCTAAGAAGTATCTTTTTTAATGTCGTGGCTCGACTTTGTCATCATCCATCATCAAAAATCTTCAAGGGACCATACTTCACTCTTAAGCTTGTTCGGGTGTCTCATTGTTTGGCGGATATCAAACATGACCTCTACATCATTGACCCTGAACCAAAGCTGACCTGAATCTATATCCACCAAGGCTCTCCAGGTGGCCAGAAATGGTCTTCCCAATATGATGGGCACCTCAAAATCAACCTCACAGTCTGTGGGAAAGATGAATTTGTCAACCTTTACGAGCATATCAAGTAGTATTTCTTCCGGCCTTTTGATAGTTCAATCCACCATGAGCAATCTCATTCTCATCGGAGTATGAGTGCCAAGATAAAGCATTTTGAACACGACAAGAGGCATTAGGTTAATACTTGCTCCTAAGTCACACAATGCTCTTATGAATTCAATATCACCAATGGTGTAATAGATGGTGAATGCATCGAGGTCTTCTCGATTTTGAACAAGGCATTTAGTCATGATCGCACTACATTGTTGGAGGTTTTGTCAGAACTTTTGGCTCAAAGTGCGCTTCTTTTTACCAAATCCTTCATATATTTGGCATACTCGGACATATTCTCCAAAACTTCTAGAAGGGGAATGTTGATGGATAGTTGCTTCAACATCAAGAGAAAGTGCTTGAATTTTCCCTACTCATCCTTTTTCTTAAGACTTTGAGGGAAAGGAGGAGGAGGTTTTGGAATCAACTTAATTTTTTCATGCTCCCTCACTTCTTCTAGTTACATCCTAACATTCTTTGAACCTTCTCTCTCAACCACCACTTCACCTCCAATACCCTTCTCACAAACTTCATCCTTGATCACCTATATAGGGGGATCTATGGTGCTTTTGCCACTCCTTGTCATGACCTTCATGCAATGCCCTTTGTTTTTAGATTTTGAACTGTGTTGCTTGGTAAGGTTCCCTTTTGGCATTGGTTCAATTATGAAGAGACTTGCCCAAACTGTTGTTCCAAGTGCTTAATCGCCACTAAGTGAAACTCTATCTTTTGATTTATGCTTGAAATGTTTGATTTCATTCCCTTCAAGGTCTCATCTTAGTGGTCGGCTCTTTTTAACAATTTGTCAAACATTTCATCAATCCTAGAGTTGACCCGACATCACGATTGCGCGGTGGCACATAAGGACCATTCTTGTAGCCATCTCTTGTACCTCATTCGGCATCTGGTACTTTCTCCCTTTCATAGTAGCCACCCCAGTTGTCTCTATATGCACCATCACTATTGTAGTTTCGACCTTGATTCTTGGAACCTTGCCTCCAGTAGTCTAAATTGGACCCTTGGGGGTTGTTCCGAAAACCTGCTACTTGGTTGCTCAGAAAACAAGCATCCTCATCAAAAAATGGATCTTCATACATAGGAGTCTTCGGGGGTTGGTAAGTTACTGCTTGAATGGTTTCTTGGTTTTACTTTAAGACCAAGTCATGCTTGTGTAAAGTTGAGAAAGTTGCTCCATGATCTCCTCGTTGACCTTTACTTGCTCATTGTTAGTGTTGACTGTACAAGAAGTCTTCATTGCACCTCACTCTCTTTGAGCCCATGCTCTATTGATTTTAACCATTTGCTGCAACGTCGTGGCTATTAATGCAAATGGTTGGTCAAGAAACATACCTCCCATAATTATGTCGGCACAAGCCTGACTATTCTCGTCAAGTGCCCGATAGAAAATCTCAGCCAAGGCATTGTCAACAATCTTATGATCAGGGACCGTCCTCAAATATTTAGTGAATCTCTCCTATGTGGTACTAATAGAGTCACCGACAATTGCTTAAAATTATTTATCTAGTCTTTGAGCTTAAGCTTCTTTGATCTTGGGAAATATCTTTCTAGAAACACTCTCTGAAGCTCTGCCCATTACCAGTTACTGAAAATGGAAACACCCATAGACCAACGGCATCAAGAGAAAGATTTTATGTCCCCATGACACTCTTGCAGACAAACACAACATTTTGGAGATGACAGTGGGGATCCTCTGAAGGTAGCCCTATGAACAACCCATGGTTTTGAAGCATTTGAAGTAATCCATTTGATAGTGAGAACTTAGCGTCTGCCGGTAATTGAGGCAACACTATAACACCAGTAACATCTATGGGCATAGGGTTCAAACGGTATTGGTTCCAACCATAAGTAATTTTCATTTCTTGCCAAACCGGACCACACCCTCCATGGGTGAGACTTTTAAGTAAACCCAATCACCAACCTTGAACTCAAGATCTCTTCTTCTCACATCAGAGTAGGACTTTTGTCTACTTTGGGTCGTCTTAACCATGACGTCCTCATTAACTGGAGCCATTCTTCTAAATAGTCGATAGATCTCCGAATTGATCAGAGCTAAGGAATTGTCTTGGCTCCTTGTGCTGGGCATACAACCTACTACACATTGCAAGTAAAATCAAACAACAAAAACAAAAAGTAAAATTAAAATACAAGAGAATTTAAAAATTAATACTTGAACTAACTAATAGTGAAATCACGTCAAGAACCTAACTGTATTCCCCAACAACGATGCCATAATTTTTGATGATGTTCACGCTCCAATAAGAAAGTGGTCGCCATGCTATTATGCGAGGAAATATTCAAATTTAGGGACAACTTGGTAATTGTGTTCCCCATGATTTGTTCACTCGATTACCCTTGATAACATAACTATAATTGGAAATTCGCATGCCAGACAGTAACTTAGGTTCTTCTAGCCCTCTTATGAAGGTGAAGGTCAAATTTCACCATGGTGCTTGGTCGATAACCATGGTGTGCCAACTAACTGTAACCTATTGTCCTAGTCAACATCCCCTTTGTCAGGTTTTGTTGATTAGAGGAGAACACATCAATCAAATCCTGTTGTCTACTTCCCTTTTCCTATTCGTCACTACCTTGGTCGGGATTGTGATAGTAGGCGAGGTTTGGTGTTGGCCACCACTAAACAACAATCAAAATGAAGGGACATAAACAATACATGAAAAACACCATTAATAGAAATGCAATTAATCTAGATTTTCTCAAGTCAACTATCCATGGTTCCCACAATCCCAAGTTGTGGGGGCTTAGCTACTCATGGCTAAGGCAAAATCAACAAGAATGTAAACAAAAGACATAGTTGAGAGTTTTACCCAAAGCGATGAAGAACAATATCACGACAAATTGCAAACCACAAGCTTTAATGAATGGATAATGAATACAATGTAAGGTTTTCCATCCCCAAAAGTGGATTTTCCAATTGAAAATGAGATTCGACACTAAGACCCTAAAATATTCTAGAGAGAATATTCAAAGTCTTTTTTCCAAGTTTCAAGTCTGGGATCCCTCTTTCTAAACCCTAACATAAAGTATTTGTAGTATTTACAAACTTAACCCTAAAAATTATACAGAAAAGACAGCTGGCAACAGGTACGTCACACAGGTATGACTCCTAGGGTGACCTATGAGTCGTAGTTGGCATCTCGTATCAAACACTTTGCATTTTAGACTTGACTATTATGATCCACTGGAACAAGTCATTGCTTGGACTTCGACTCGTATGCTCCTCTCGTAGTCTAGGCCTTTAATTTATGGTCTAAAATTTTGGCTCTCTATTTCTTGCTACGAGTCTACCTATACGATTCATAGTGAGACCTACGACTCGTAAAGTGGCCTTGTAGTGCTGATCTCCACTTAGCAGATTTCTGATTTTTACTCTCTATTTCTTGCTATGAGATCACCCTACGACTCGTAGCTTAGGCTATGACTCGTACGAAGTTTTATGTCTTGCACTTTAGCAAAATCTGCCATTTTCTCCCAAAATCATGCCAACCTATATTTTCTGCAATAACAACACAAAAACACATAATAACCATAAAAAGACGCATTAAGAACTCACAAAATCCCTTATTTTTGGCATCAAATGTGCTGTATTTTGACAGCACATCACTTCCCATGTGACACTTTCAACTTGTTGACTCCTCTAAAGGACCTAGACACATGTTACATCTTTGTTCCTCAACCTTTTCACTTGTCTATCCAATATCTCTACCGGGACCTCCTCCTAGGTCAAATTATCTTCTACAACACCCACTACCTCTAATGGCGCTATAGTGCTCGGGTTACCCACATACTTCCTCAACATGGACATATGAAAATTGGATAAACCATATTCATTTCCATAGGCAACTCCAACTCATATGCAACCTTACGAATCCTCCTCAAGATTCTATATAGTCCCATAAACCTTGGGCTCAATTTTCATTTCTTGCCAAACCGGACCACACCCTCCATGGGTGAGACTTTTAAGTAAACCCAATCACCAACCTTGAACTCAAGATCTCTTCTTCTCACATCAGAGTAGGACTTTTGTCTACTTTGGGTCGTCTTCAACCTCTCCCTTATCAACCTCACCTTTTCCAAGTCTTCCATAATCAAATTCGGGTCTAACAAAGCCATTTACCCCACATCAAGCCACCCAACCGAGGATCTACAATGCCTACCATATAAAGCTTCAAAAGGAGCCATGCCAATGCTTATGTGGTAGCTATTGTTATAAGCAAACTTAATAAGTTGAAGATGTTCATCCCACTACCCTTAAATTCCAAAACACAAGCCCTAAGCATATCCTCAATAGTTTGGATAGTCCTTTCGGCTTGACCATCCATTTGAGGATGTAAAACTGTGCTAAGTTAGACCTTGGTACCAAGACCCTTTTGGAAGGATCTCTAAAAATGAGAAGTGAATTGAGCACCAAGATCCGAAATGATGGACAAGGGTTCCCCATAAAATCTAACCAACTCATGAATATAAAACTTGCAATAATCTTCGGCACCATAAGTCATTTTGACCGGTAGAAAGTGAGCCAAATTTATCATCCTATCCACAACCACCCAAATAGAATCAAAGTGTGTCCTAGTCTTGGGCAACCCATCCACAAAATCCATGTTAAGTTCTTCCCACTTCCAAGTAGGAATCTCTATGTTTTGGGCTAGGCCACCTGGCCTTTGATGTTCGGCTTTCACTTGTTGGAAATTTCGAAAATTGGCTACAAACTTGGCAATATCTCTCTTCATACCACCCCACAAATACACCTCCCTCAAATCTCTATACATCTTTGTGAAACCAGGGTGAATAGAATAAGATAAATTATGGGCCTCCTTCAAAATCAACTCTTTCAAGTCATTAGCATTAGGCACACATAACCTACCTTGGTACCTAAGGGCACCACTCCCCCTTGGGAGAAAATGTCCACTTTACCATCCCTCACCAAGGCTTTCAACTCTAGCAAGGTAGGGTCAAGGTCTTGTTTTGACTTGACTTCCACAATCAAAGAAGATTTAGAACCATCAAAAACCACTACACCACCATTTGCAACTTCATTCAACCTAACCCCCAACCTTGCCAACAGGTGAACTTCTCTAACCACCTCCTTGCCACCAACAACAATATGAACTAGACTACCCATGGACACTCTACCTAGAGCATCAGCCACAACATTACATTTGCCCGGATGATAATGCACACTCATGTCATAATCCTTAAGGACTTCTAACCACCTTCTTTGTCTCAAGTTAAGATCTTTTTGTGTAAAAACAGATTGGAGACTCTTATGGGCGGTAAAAACATCAACATGAACCCCATACAAATAGTGACACAAAATTTTGAAAGCAAACACGATGGCTGTCATTTCAAGATCATGGATGGGATAGTTTTGCTCATGCACCTTAAGTTGCCTAGAGATGCCAAAATTTCAAGGAAAACACTATGGCCGCCAATTCAAGATCATGGGCGGGATAATTCCACTCAGGAACCTTAAGTTGCCTAGAGGCATATGCTATAACCTTGCCAGTTTACATCAAAACACACCCCAAACCAATTCTTGAGGCATCACAATAAACCACAAAACCCTCTAAACATTCCGGTAAAGCCAAGATAGGAGCGGAGATAAGCTTGACTTTCAAAGTTTGAAAACTCTTTTCACATTCATAAGTCCAAACAAATTTTGCCTTATCTTAGGTCAACTTAGTCATAGGGGAAGCAATAGAAGAGAAACCACTCACAAACCTCCAGTAATAACCTGCCAAACCAAAGAAACTCCTAATATCTGACGGAATCAAGGGCCTAGACCAATTTCTTAGCACCTCTATCTTCTTAGGATCCACCTTAATGCCATCACCCGACACGACATGCCCTAGAAAAGAAACCTATTTAAACAAAAATTCACACTTTTCATATATAGAAAACAACCTCTCAACCCTCAAGATCTACAAAACCACCCTCAAGTGATTCCTATGCTCCTCTTCACTCTAGAGAATAAATCAATATATCACCAATAAAAACCACCAAAAACATATCAAGGTAGGGTTTAAAGACCCTATTCATGAGATACATAAATATAGCCAGCGCATTAGTCAACCCAAAAGACATAACCACAAACTCAAAATGCCCATACCTAGTCCGAAAAGCCATCTTTGGAAATATCACACTCCCTCACCCTCACTTGGTTGTATGCGGACCGAAGAGCAATTTTAGAAAAGTGACTAGCCCTTTATAGATGATAAAAAAGGTCATCAATCCTTGGTAGAGGGTACTTATTCGTTATAGTAACCATATTAAGTTACCGATAATCAATGCACAATCAAAGGGAACCATCCTTATTCTTTACAAACAACACCAGTACACCCCAAGATGACTTGATAGGCCTTATGAAACCCTTCTCCAACAAATCCCTCAATTGATCCTTCAAATCCATCGGGGCTATACGATAAGGCGGAATAGAAATGGGCTATGTATCAGGAAGGAGGCCTATACCAAAGTCTATTTCCCTTTTTGGGAGGAACACCAAGAAGCTCATCAGGAAAGACATCAAGAAACTCATTGACTACCAGAACCGACTCAATGGGAAAGACTTTAAACTCAACATCCCTAACCCTTACAAGACAGTAGATGAAACCCTTAGAAATCAATTTTTGAACCTTAAGACAAAAAATGAATCAACCCTTGACCACCACATCAAAACTTTCCCACACAAGAATGGGCTCATTAGGGAATTAAAACCTAACCTTACGGATCCTACAATCAATGAAAGCATAATATGCATGTAACCAATCCATCCCAAGAATAATATCAAAATCCACCAAGTCAAGTACAACAAAATCACAAGGTAAGACCTTATGCAATATGAACACGGGACAATTTCTACAGACTCTTTTAGCAACAAGGGACTCACAAATGGGGGTAGACACTTCATAAGGTTCACACAACAATTCGGGACAAACATAAAGCTCTTTGGCAACAAAAAGAGTAAGAAAAGAAAGAGCGACACCCAGATCTATCAATGCATACACATCATAATAAAAAAATCTTTAACATACCGATAACAATAAAGGGCACCTCATCCACTTCATTGCCTCCCTTAGAGCACATAGAACCGGTTGTGACGTGAAACAACCCCTTGTTGGCCACATTGAGCCCTTTGATCAACACGACCACCTTACCCTTGAAGACGACCATCCTTGCCCTTATTTTGAACATAAGGGCAATCAATGAGCTTATGGCCCACTCTCCAACACCCATAACACACATTAGAATCCTTCAAGAATTTACCACTATGATTCCTCCCACACATTTGGCAACTAGGATGAATCAAACCACCATTGCCACCTTGAAACCTTAGGTTAGACACCTCCATCACTAGAAAACCTCTTGGTGAGAGCACTAGAGGACCCTTGCACTTCAAATTTGTGACCTTAATGAAATCGGCCACCCTTAAAACCTTGAAAACCACCACCAAGCTGAGCCCTCGTAGACTCCCCACTTCGTCTCTTTCTAAGCTTCTCTCCCTCAAGTTGCTCAAAATATGTCATGAGCTGAGACAAGTCCATATCACTTACAAGCATAGAGGTACGACACTCTTCATTTACCAAGTCAGACACACTCGACAAAAACTTACTAATCCGAGCTCTAGGGTCGGCAAACAAATGTAGAGCATACTTGGAAAGCTTGTTGAACTTGAGGGGCATACTCCCTCACACTCATGGAACCTTGCTTAAGATTCATAAAATCAATCATCTTAGCCTCTCTCAACGCAATAGGAAAGAACCGATTAAGGAAGGTGGCTTTAAAATCCTCCCAAGGAATAACATCATCATTTCTCCTCTCCAACTTCCATTGAGAAAACCAAACTTGAGCCACACCTTTAAGTTAATAGGCCACTAATTCTGCCTTCTCCTCCAAATTCACACCTATAATAGATAGCACCTTATATACCTCATCAATAAATTCTTGGGGATCTTCCTCCGCCTTGGACCCATGAAACTCCGGAGGGTTCATCCTTGTGAAATCCCTCACCCTTGAGGCCGGATTAGGAGAATGAAGAGCTTGGGCCCCTTGGTTCAATTGGTTGGTCATAACATGGGCCAATATAGTGATAGTATTTTGAAACTCAACTTGGGTAGCCCCTCCATCTTGATAAGCTTGAGGAGCGGGAGGGGCCGATTGCTCCTCGAGTGTATGGGCTCTTCTTAGTCTTCCTCTTGGTAGCGACATGATCTAAAACATCAAAGAGTATTTGTTAGTGGAAAAAGGCCTTATGTTTACATCTAAAGCATGATATAGATTATGAAGTGAAATATTTCCAACAACACCTCATAGCCTCCCATTCACAGTTATGGCGCGCTTCACAACTATGAATATGAATCTAATCAATATGGTGTGTTGGATTTTTAACAAACATTAACAACCTAGTACTCTAATACCAAGCTTATCATGACCCAAGCCTAGGGCCTAAACATGACATAGTGAATGAGAAGTCTAAAGACAACCCAAATAAGCCTCTTGATTATAACATGCACATATCCTTGGTTGTGGAAGCAAAATAAAACCATAATAAGAGTCAATTAATAAAAGGGGAAAATGGGACTAAGGGATGTATTTGATAATCATAAAAGCATAGAAAGAGTCAAGCTTATAGCATATACAAAGCAAAGTATCTAACAACACCTCTAGCTTAGAATGGAGCAGGGGCCAACACACTTCCTGGGCTTACCTTCATAATATTAAGTATCTATCATAAAGAAGAAGTTTCAACATAGCATGAAAGAAAATAAATATCATCCCTGGATGTGAGGACCACCAAGAGCTAGCTTTGAACGGTCCAACTAGTCACATAGAGGAGGATGATCGATAGGAGCTCTAGCCCCTACATGGTGACATCATGTACCCATAAAATATGCATTGGTACTTGAAATGTACTAAGTATGCAAGGTGCAATGCAATAAGAATCATAAGCATGATAACTAGATGCATAATCATAGGCAATAGTCATGAGCTCAATATGACATGTATAATGAATACCTAGGTGTAACATGCTTAAGAATAATCATACTTGCATAGCTTATCCCACACACTACCGTGACATAAATGGCTCATCCAAATACCTTGTACTAGAGGGTAAAGAGTATAGCATGAGTCATCACCCCATCTAGTAGGTAGCGGATAGTACATGGTATGGTAATTTCCTATGCCTCAGGCAATTAAAGGTGCATGAAAAGAACTACCCAATACATGATCTCGAGCTTGCGGTTGTGGTATTTGCATTAAAAATACAGCGTCACTACTTGTATGGGGTTTATGTAGATGTTTTCACCAATTATGAGAGCCTTCAATATGTATTCACTCATAAGGATCCCAATCTAAGGCAACAAAGATGACTAGAGCTCCTCAAGGACTATGATATGAGTGTGAAATATCACCCGAGCAAAGTTAATATGGTAGCTAACGCACTTAGTAGGGTGTCCATAGGTAGTGTTTTTCATATAGAAGATGATGGACAAAGGGAGTTTGCCAAGGAAGTCCATAGGTTGGCTAGATTTGGGGTGAAGTTGAATGATACCGGTAGTGGTGGTGTGATAGTGCTACATGGATCCAAGTCTTCATTGATTGAGAATATTAAGTCTAAGCAAGATCTTGGTCCCGCCTTGGTTAAATTGAAGGCCTTGGTGAAAGAACAAAAAATAGAGATCTTCTCGCAAGGAGGATATATGGTACTCCATTATCAAAGAAGGTTATATGCGCCAAATGACAGTGAATTGAAGAGGTTGATATTGCAAAAAGCTCACAAAACATCCTATTACATTCATCCTAGTTCCACAAAAACGTATAGAGACCAGAGAGAAGTTTATTGATGGAACAAAATGAAGGACATTGCAAAGTTTATGTCCAAATGCTCCAATTGCTAACAAGTCAAGGTAGAACATCAAAGGTTAGGTGGCCTATCTCAAGAGATTGATATTTCTATTTAGAAGTAGGAAGAGATCAGTATGGACTTTCTGGTGGGATTGCCTAAGACCAAGAAGCACTTTAACTCCATATAGGTGATAGTGGATAGAATGACAAAGTCGGCTCACTTCCTACCAATCAAGACAACATTTACTACTGATGACTATGCTAAGCTATACGTCTGGGAGTTGGTGAGGTTGCATGAGATTCCATTATCCATCATATCAAACCATAGGGCCCAATTTACCTCTCACTTTTTGAAATCATTTCAAAGGGTCATTGGTACTAAGGTGATGTTGAGTACCGACTTCCATACCTAAACCGATGGGCAAGCCAAAAAGATAATTCAAGATTAAAGGATATGTTGAGTGCTTATTTATTAGAATTTAAAGAGGTTGGGATGATTACTTACTCTCATTTAGTTTTCCTACAATGATAGCTTCTATTCAAATATTGAGATGGCACTATTTGATGTTTTTATATGGTAGAAAGTGTAAATCACCTATTGGGTGGTTTAAAGTTGGTAAGATAGCCTTGTTAGGGCCAGACCTAGTCATGGATGCAATGGAAAGGATGAGACTCATAAGGGAAAAGTTAAAAATGACCCAAAGTCGTCAAAAGTCATATTTCGATGTGAGAAGATGGGATCTTGAGTTCAATATTGGTGATTAGGTTTATTTGAAGATGTCTACCATGAAAGGTGCAATCTGATTTGGAAAGAAGAAGAAATTAAGCCCTAGATATATAGAGCCTAAAAAGGTCGTGAGAAGAGTGGGCAAAGTGTTATAAGCTGGAGTTGCCCATGGAAATAAAGATGATTCACCCGGTATTCCACGTATCAATATTGAGAAAATTCATGGGTGATCCAATTTCTATAGTCCCGGTGGAAGATGTGAGCATTGAATAAAATTTGACTTATGAGGAGGTTCTGGTTGTAATCCCAGACCGGCAAGTAAAAAGGCTAAGGAATAAGGAAGTTGCATCCGTTAAAGTGCTTTGAAGGATTCAATAAGTTGAAGATACAACATGGGAAGTGGAAGCGGACATGATAAAGCATTATCCCTATCTTTTTCACTCTACTCAAGCCCATGGTATTACGATATCTTGTCCAAAACCTCTATTTCTTGCATTTCAGTTTTTGCATGATGTATATGCACATTTACATGTTTATGGACTGGTTGAGGCATGTTTTAAGTATGGATTTTGAAAATTTTCATAAGAAGGATATTTAGATTGCGTTTTTGCATGCATACTATGTTGTTAGTTGTTTATTTAACTCCTTAGAGCCTACATTTAGTACATTCAGGGATGAATTTTCCCAAGGGAGAGATATTATGAGGACCCGCATGTTGGAAGGTTAAGAAGTGCAGAAAAAGAGGAGTTGGAAAAGTTCAAAGGTGATTCACGAGCTTAGTTCATGATTTATGGTTCAATCTATGAGTCAAAGACTAGGCTCATGCATAAAGGCTTTAGAGTTCGAAATTTAGCCAAGTGTCAAGGGGGTTTACGAGGGCCATTTATGGGCCATGGAATGAAATACAAACTGTAGAAATGTTTCATAGATTAAAGCCTAGAGTGATGGAAAAATTAAGGTTTCTAGAAGTGTAACCATGACTAGCAGGACTACCCGTGGTCCTATTTATGGACCATGGTTTTGCTTCGTAGATGGGGACCTGAAGAATGGGACAATTGGCTGAGTGAGAGATGACATCACAAGTTGATCGATGAATCGTAGATCTATTCATAGATGGGTTTTATGGATTCAGTGGTTGAAAAACAGACTTTGAAGATTGGAAAAGGAGGATAAGACGACTCAAACCATGACTCATGGTTGAATCCACGACTCGTGATTAGGGGTTCATGGATTCATCCCCACAGCTTTAATGAAGGGCATTTTTATTCTTTTTGTGTATCATAGATGTAAAACTATGCCATTTTGAAGATCCATAAGCCCCATATCAGACCTATAACCCTCTAAGGATCCCTCATTCCCTTCATTCTCCCATTCTCTCAAAATTTTCTAAGGCAAATACACTATCAAGAACAACAAGCAAGCTAGGGTTGTTAAGGCCTCTCCTCCAAACTTCAAATTCCTTTTTCCTAGGCTCTAATCAAGGTATGTGAGTTGATTTTTGGGTTCTTCTCACCTACAAAGTCCATCCTTAGACCTTTTTACCTTTTTTTAAAAAGTTTTTTAAGTATATGATTACGCATGCCTATGACTTAAATGATGATTTTATGATGTGTTAACATGTATTTTGTCTCCATCGATATCATGTAATGTTTTACCATATTTTTCTAGTGTATTGAGTTGATGATTATGACCCCAATATTTAGGGTTTAATTAATAATGGGTGGGCTACTTAGTATTGGATTTAAAGTTACATATTTTCCCTATGCTAATGTATTAATCCTTTGATTCATGAGTTTTCAAGTCAACGTACAAGCCCACTAAGTTTAAAATGATTTTTGTAAGATATGATGATCATGAGGGCATAAAAGAAAGGTTTTAAGTTCATGATTTTGTCAAAGATATAAGCATGTCAATGATACTCTTAAAAGATGTTTATGATGGTCCCTAAAGTGAAAAGGACAATTCTCACTTGGTGGTTCCTAAAGTTTCAAGCTACTCTTATGAAATTGCTACTTATGATTTTATGTTTCATTACTTGACTAAGTACATTCTAAAAGTATTTCATGGGATGACTTAGCACCAAATGAGAAATTAAGGTGGACTTTGGTAAGGGAAACCTAGAAGCAACCTTTTGCCCCATTAACTATATACCACCATAGGAGCCCTTATAGGCTAGTTAGTGGATTCACATAGGCAATTTATTTTAATTAATGATGTATGATTAAGGGATGGATTTCCACCTGGCAAGTGGCTTCTCCATGCTAACATAAGGGGTTATGTTGGATTTCATGTAGTAGCTCACATGGTCTTATATGTCAGTTACGATCCATGTTCATAAAGTATGAGATTTGATGTCTTCGTTCCATCACATGTATTTTATATGATGCATTGCATTTACTTCTTATTGAGCCTTATTCCTTATGCATGTTTAATCTTACTAAATGATGATCTTACCATCTCATGCATGGAGACTTTTGAATTTGTGAATGATGGCATTATAACTTTATGTTTACATTTCTTCTAACATACATAATGCATTCTAACGTGCTAACACATATATTTCCTACATGATTTCACCATGTAGGGACCAACGCTTCTCCTCCACTAATAGGTGGCTAGTTTATTAGCGTTCAAAACTAGTTATAGGGTGAGCACTTAGTTCGAGTCTTCCCTTATTTTCTTCATGTTTTGTACTTTTTGGACAGATGTATATTTTAGACTTTATGTCTGGAGGCTTTGACTTTCTATCTTACTTTCACATCTTTTCTATTTGAGGAAAATCGAGACCGTGTATCAGTTCCCATTAAGTCATGTATAGATGGTATGTTTGGACAATGATGTATGTCAAAATGTTCTTTTTGAGTTTAAATGATTTCTCCTAGTCCCTTTCCCATTTTATTCTGTATTTTGCTAATGATACCTGTAACGACCCGACCTATGGCATAGTCATCACACAATAAATGTGATATACGAGGTACCTCACCCAAGCCATCTTTAATATCTTAAGCATTCATAGGCATAAATTAAGCATTTGTAGAATAAAAATGGGGAAAGGGTCTATGGGAACATATTATGGTAATGAAGCAACATTAAAAGAAACATCAACATTTGTTCATACCTCATACTGACTAATACATAGATTGATGGAATCGATAGTTGTCAGTTTCTATCAAATAGAAAAGCCTCCATACAAAAGCAACATAGAATATAAAAGCCTCAAAAGGCCAATGTATACATTAATGTCTCAAATACAAACTAAGAATGAAGATGGTAGAGACCAAACTAAGCGCTTACCATAATAAAAGTACTAGTCTTGAATGTCATAAAACTAGTTGTGAGCTGGTGGAGGAGTACTTGTCCCTACATGGTTAAATTATGTAGGCAAAATATGCAATAGTACTTTTGGAATGTACTAAGTATGTGAGTTGCAATGCAAGCATGAAATTGTAATGTCATCATTCACAAGGGAAGCATATACATACAAGGTCGTAAAAATACTTAATATTTGCTTAAGCATGAATAAGGAATATCGTGCAATATGAATGAGAGTAAATGCATAAAACATCACATGAAATGGAATCATATCATAGAATCAAACTTATGGGAGTGGACTTTAACCGACATGTTAGACCATGCAAACTACTACATGGAATCCAACATAACCCCTTATGTTGGCATAGGGAGACCACTTGCCAAGTGGGACTCCATCACTTCGCATGCCTCTTTATATAACATAAACGGCCTACATGCATGGATCTACTAGCCTAGCCTATAAGGTCTCCTATGGTGGCATATAGTTATGGGACAACGAGATTCATCTCTAATGGGTCAAGTCTCAACTAAGAGGATGAGCCTCAATCTCAAAGTCCTCTCAGTGTTAAGTCATCCTATAGAAATCTTTAAAAATATATACTTAGTTTATTCATGACACTTAGAATCATAAGTAAAAAATTATGAGAGTATCTCGAACTTAGGAACCACCAAGTAAGAATTATCCTTTCATCTTGGGGACCTTCTTAAAAATCTTTTAGTGCAACTGTCAATATGATTATATCTTTGACAATTCATAACTTTTAAACTCAACTCTAATGTCCTAATTGTCATCATAATCCATGCAAAGCTTTATTCGAAACTTAGTGGGCTAATTGAAATGCCCCACACATGCCTAGGAATGCCCCCATAATAATAATTCCCTTATATCTCAAATCGGGGATATTTAAACACCAGAAGGTGGTGATAGTGGGATGACTCATAATAATAATTCCCTTATATCTCAAATCGGGGATATTTAAACACCCCTCCACGTAGCTTGGAAAGACACTATGATGTATTTTTTTAATATCAAAAAAATCATGTAGAATTTTACAAATCCCACTTCATATTCTTGTTTAGAGGGTAAATTTGCATGGGAAAACAAGTTCCTACAAGGTATACTTTGTCCGTGCCAAGAAAAATAACTTTTGGTGAAACTTCACAAAAACAATAGCTGTCTGTGACGGGTCCATGATGCAGACTAGTCCAAAATTTTCCAAAATTTTTTTTTTACTCCAGGACAATTGGGTAATAACCCTATACCTATATAAATGAAAATTCCTCATTCTTTAGCCATTTTTAGCCCTAAAATTTCACCAAAAACACTCAAATTTCTCTCTAATCTTCATCAAATTCTCCATCCATTCTCAAGGTTCTCAAGAAGTCATATTGAAATTCAAGGGAACCAAGTCAAGCCCCAAGTCCTCCTCAAGATTCAAGAGTCCCAAAACTCATCTAGATCTAAGGATTTTCTTCAAGCTTCAAGCCTCCATTTTCAATCTTCATCAAGAACTTCTCAAAAGCTAAGGTATGTGGGTTTCAACCATTAGGTCCTTCCATCCATGGTGCCATAATCTCTATTTTACTCAATTTGCATGATTTAAAGTTGATTTTACAAATGGTTTTACTAGTATGAACATGTCTATGAACTATGTTAAAACTATGTAAAGTTGTCACGGTTTTGCTATGTTTTGAGCTATAAATCTTGGATCTATTATAAGATCTAATGAGGGGTTTTGATGTATATTGCTTGAGGATATTACAAGGTGTTGAATGATGGTGTTACAATAAATTTTCTTGCATGATTGCATCTCTAAATTGCAAGATTTAATACAACCATTACACACCCGCCAAGTGTTTGATAAAATATACGGCTAAGGTTTCTTGAGGAATTGAAAGTCCAAACCATGAGACATCATATGAATGATATTATGATGATGAAATGAGATTATGTATATGATAAATCTTATATGAGGTGTTGCATCAGACCATGCCCAATCTTGGGGGACTAAGAGTCTAGATAACCTAGATGGGAGTTCGTACTCATCAATCTAGTGAGGGGTTTGTACTTCAACATGGGGGACTAAGAGTTCGGATAACCTAGATAGAGGTTCGTACTCATCAACCTAGTGAAGGGTATGTACTTCACCACAAGGGTGATGGGGTGGCATCATCATCAACCTAAATGGAGGTTCATACTCATCAACCTAATGAGTAATTTGTAATTCACCACCAGGGTGATGGGGTGACATCATCATCAACCTAGATGGGGGTTTGTACTCATCAACCTAGTGGGCTCGGTTGCTTTATCTTGGCCCCCGCTCTTATCTATGTAGTAGAGGTGTTTGTTGGACATGCTATGTATCTATGATATGAGCCTTGACTATTTGTCCCTTGATTATGATGTTATACAAGCATTTCCCTTAGTCCCATTACCCCTATTTCTACTCTTTTATGTCATTTAAATGCTTCCGCGACCAATGATGTGTAATGATAAGTTAAGAGGCTTGTTTGGGGACTATTCGGGCTCCCCATTCGCCGTGTTACGTCTAGGCCCTATTTGGGTCATGACAAACTTGGTATCAGAGCACTAGATTGTTAGATCCTCAGAGTCCAACACACCGCATCGATTAGAGTCTTACTCATGGTTATGTTGTGCACCACAACTATGAGTAGGAGGCTATGAGGCGTTCCTTGGAATGCTTCACTTCTTCATAATCCATGTCATGCAATAGAGTTAGGTCCCCTAAGACTAATAACTAATCCCTAACCGTTATATTTTAGGTTATGTCTCAAGCTACTCAAGATGGTGATATGTCAAATGCGGAGGTTCATAATGCTCTATGGGTAATGGCCAAAGCGATGACAAACTCAACCCAATCAACAAGTGGATGCTCCCGAGACTTCTAGTGGTGGGGGAAGAGGTAGTGAGGCCAAGAGGGCCCGTGTTGAGGGTAAATTCCAAAGTTCCAAGGGAGGAGATAGAAGTGGTGTGGTGCCTTATGCTAGGTGCCCAAAATGTGATAGAGGCCATGATGGCCCAAGCTTGAAAAGTACTAATGCTTGTTATGGTTATGGAGAGATGGGTCATACAATAAAGGTGTGTCCTCATAAGCGTAAAAGGGGTAAAAGAGGTGATGAGGGGATGGAAAGGCCTAAATGCCAAAAGTGTGAGGAGGTCCATAGTGGCCTAAGTTTGAAGAAGTCTAATGCTTGCTTAGGTTGTGGTGGATTTGAGGCCAATGTTATTGGTATCCCTCTTGCTCAATCAGAAGGTGGTGATAGTGGGATGACTAATCCCAAGTGTCGAAGGTGTGGAAAGAACCATGGTGGCCCATGTCAGAGAAATATTAGTACTTACTTAGGATGTACTAAAGTGGGTCACAAGCTAGTGGATTGTCTATTTATTCGAAGAGAGTGTAAGGGTGGTCGACTTTTGGATCGAGGTGGTCATGTTGATCAAGTGGCTCAAGGAGGTGATGAGATATCCGATGCTATTACCGATAAGTTAAAGTTCCTTTGGCTTTGATGTGCACTATTGATAGGCTCGGTGTGCCACTATTTCTTCTCTATTCTTTTTGGTTGCTAGTGGGGCTTTTTGTGTGCCCAAGTTATTGTGTGGACCTTTGATGTCTATCTTTTTATTGAGTATATGGATGCTAGAAGGTTCATAGGTGTTGATCCGAGTTTGTATTGCATTAGATCTTGCTTTGTGGCTTGTTAGAGTTGGTATGGTGGATTTTAATGTCATTATAGAGATGGAATAGTTGCATGCAAAATGTGTCTTCATGGAAGGTAGGACCCGTAGAGTGAAATCCCGACTCCCTGATGAGCCTGTTGTTGAGTGGGAGGTGGTCAAGTGGTAGCAAGGGAGGTAAGTCCATCTCATGTCTTAAGGTATAATTGATCTCTAAGGGGTTGCATTGATCATCTTATGAGAACTACAGGTATTGAACCTATGTTGTTTTGTTTATAGAATTATTGGTAGTGGTAGATGAGGCCTTGAATATCCCTTTCCGATATTTTGAAATTGGGGTAGTGACTTTTGGTTTGACTAGTACACCAGCTATGCCTATAAGTCTCATAATCAAGATCTTTAGTCCCTGCTCTAATAGTCTTATGGTGGTTTTAGTGATGATATGATGGTTAGTTTCCCTAATAAGGTAGTGCATGTGAGTTATTTGAGGGTAGTACTACAAAGTCTAAGGAAGAAAGTTGGATGCTAAATAGGAGAAGTGGGAGTTTGGTTGTAAGAGGTTGCCTTCCTAGGTCGTGTGGTACCGGCTGATGGTATTAAAGTGGACCCTAGTAAGATGAGGGTGATTAGAGATTGGCCTAGACCTTTGAACCCATCTGATATTAGGAGCTTCTTGGGCTTAGCGGGCTAATACCGGAGGTTGTGAATAAGTTATCTTCTATTACTTTTCCTATGACTGAGTTGACCCTAAGTAAAATTTTAAGTAGGGTGATTTGATAGGTTCGGGAGTTGCTATCTCTTGTGTGATTCCTTTGTGCTAATAGGATTTATGTGTGTGCCCTGAATAGTTGCGTGAGTCTATTGTAGCTAGACGGGGTCTATGAGGGTTGCCCATGTTATCGTTGCATAGAGTCTTATCTTGTGATCTTGGTTGGACTTAGTTTGGGGTATTGGAGGTCTTGGGGTGGTTTGGCTACTTGCATAGCATGCTTTCGATGAGTGTAGAACCCGTAAGGTTGTGGTGTGACTGTTAAGAATGGTCAATCTATTTGGACAACTACAATGGGTTAGTCACTTCTCTAAGGTTAATTTGAGGTTCGAGTTTTGTTCTCAAGTAAGAATGAGGGTAGGTGATATCCCTAAGTGTCTTTTCGATCTATGAGTGAGCATTATTAGTATTGATGGAGTTATTTAGTTGACTTATGCACTGGTGGTGTTTATGGGTTTCTTGAATAGGGATTTAAAACCCTACCTTGATATGTTTGTAGTGGTCTCTAGTAATGAGGTATTGATTTGTTTAGACCTTGTGAATCATTTGGAGGTAGTGTTGCAAGTCTTGGAGGATGAGGGGTTGTTTGCTAAATATGATAGGTGTGCATTGTGGATAGCAAGAAGGTGTTTAGAATTCCTTAAGGATTATGAATGAGTGTGCATTATTTTTACCCGGTAAGGCTAATGTTGCAGTCGGGGCTCTAGGTAGCCCAGCATGTGTTGTTGATTGTGGTAAAGAGAAGACTAGTGGGGTCTATCAGTTGTATGGTGGTGTAGCATTCTTGATAGTTCCAAATCTTCTTATGTTAAGAGGTCTAAATTAGGCAAGGCCTTGATTCCGCCTTATTGGAGTTGGAAGTTTTGGGTGAGAGAATTATAGAGTGGAGGTTGTCTCCCAAGGGGGAGATGGTGGTTATGGTACCAAGTGGGTTAGGTTTATTTAAGGTTAACAATTGAGTCGAGAATTGTGAGTCCTTATAGAGTATAAAGGGAGGTTGGTTAGGTTGTATAAGTTTGGGAATTGCCTATGGTATGGTTATGGTTTGTCCAGTTTTTCATGCTGTTAGGTTGAAGGGATGTGGTGGTGACTCTAGTGCTATAGAACTTGTAAGATTATGGGTGTTATGGAGGATAAGTAGCGTTAGGAAGAGGTCCCGGTAGAGGTATTGGATGGAAGGGTTGAAGAAGTTAATTGGTAAGGGTGTAGTGTTCATCCAGGCCCTTTGGAAGAATCGTCAAGTCGAAAGTGTCTCTTGGGGAGTCGAAGCGGGCATGGAAAAGCGATATCTGTACTTCTTTCATTCTATTCAAGATTACAGGTTGAACCCCTTCATGTGATTTCAAGTCCAATTCTTCAGCCCCTATGTCACTTGCATACATCCATGTTCATGTTGACAAGTTCATGATGATTTTTGACACTTATGTTGAGATTTTGCAAATGGTGTTTTAAATTATTGTTGCATTCTTATTGGGGTTAATTTGTTCATGATTACTCTTCTTATATACGTTTCTTCGACATTCGGGGATGAATGTTCCTAAGGGGAGATATTGAAATGCCCCACACTTGCCTAGGAATGCCCCCATAATCGTAATTCCCTTATATCTCAAATCAGGGATATTTGAACACCCATCCATGTAGCTCGAAAAGACCCTATAATTTATTTTTTTAATATCTCAAAGTCTGTGCAGAATTTCGCAAATTCGACTTTATATTCTTGTTCAGAGGGCAAAATTATGTGGGAGAATAAGTCCTCAGGGTACGAACCATCTTTTATGATTCGTATGTCTAGGCACTAGGCTTGGGTCTTGACACTTTCCATTCGCTACAAAAATTATGCGGGAAAACGAGTACCTACAAGGTATACTTTGTTCGTGCCAAGAAAAATAATTTTTGGTGAAACTTCACAAAAATAATAGTTGTCCACGATGGGTCCGCGATGCGGACCTAACGTGAACTAGTTCAAAAATTTCTGAAAATTTTTTTTTTACTCAAAGGCAATCGGATAATAACCCTATACCTATATAAACGAAAATCCCTCTTTCTTTAGCCATTTTTAGCCCTAAAAACTCACCAAAACCTCTCAAACACCTCTCTAATCTTCATCAAATTCTCCATCCATTCTCAAGGTTCTCAAGAAGTCTTGTTGAAATTAAAGGAAACCAAGTCAAGCCCCAGGTCCTCCTCAAGATTCAAGAGTTCCAAAACTCATTCGTATCTAAGGACTTCCTTCAAGCTTCAAGCCTCCATTTTCAATCTTCATCAAGAACTTCACAAAAGCTAAGGTATGTGAGTTTCAACCATTGGGTCCATCCACCTATGGTGCCCTAATCTCTATTTTACTCAATTTGCATGATTTAAAGTTGATTTTACAAATGGGTTTACTAGTATGAACATGTTTATGAATTATATTAAAACTATGTAAAGTTATCACTGTTTTGCTATGTTTTGAGCTATAAATCTTGGATCTATTGAATGATCTAGTGAGGGGTTTTGATGTATACTGTTTGAGAATGTTTCAAGGTGTTGATTGATGGTGTTACAATGAATTTTCTTGCATAATTTCATCTGTAAATTGTATGGTTTTGTACCCCCGTTACACCCCTCCCCAAGTGTTTGATAAAATGTCCGGTTATGGTTTCTTGAGGAATTGGAGGTCCAAAGCATAAGATATGATATGAATGATGTAATGATGATAAAATGAGATTATGTATATGATAAATCCTATATTAGGTGTTGCATTAGACCATGCCCAATCCTGGGGGACTAAGAGTCCGGATAACCTAGATGGGGGTTCGTACTCATCAACCTAGTGAGGGATTTGTACTTCACCACTGGAGTGATGGGGTGGCATGATCATCAACCTAGGTGGGGGTTTGTACTTATCAACCTAGGTGGGGGTTTGTACTCATCAACCTGGTGAGGAGTTTTTACTTCACCACTAGGGTGATGGTGTGGCATCATCATCAACCTAGATGGGGGTTTGTACTCATCAACCTAGAGAGGGGTTTGTACCTCACCACCTAAGTGATAAGGTGGCATCATCACCAACCTACCAAGGGGTTTGTACTTTGGAAAGCTAGCTTGGTCTCTTCTACACATATGATATCCTATATGAGCATGAGTTACTTAAGCATGTTTTGCTTGAGCATTGGTCATACATGCCATATTGTTATATGATATCTATTTCGTATGGTTATGCACGTTGTCTATGGTGTCTATTTCTTGTTGCATTGAATCTTACGTACTTTGTACATTCCAATGCACTAACATATACTCTATATTGCCTATTGTTATGCCTGTTGATTATGAAGTTTGTCTATTATTGCATTGTATCCCACATTCTTAGTACATTCAAACGTACTAACATATACTCTTGCCTACATGATATCACTATGTAGGGATCGGTGCCCAAGTTGATCATCCTCCTCCTCCGCGTGGCTAGTTCAATACTACTCAATCTACTTGGGGAGTCTTCCATTTCGGGGATGTTTATCTATGTTTCTCTTATTATGTATTGAGATACTCTTCTTATTATTCTATTTTGACTATGAGGGTGAGCTCGGTTGCTTTGTCTTGTGTGAGTCCTTATAGAGTATAAAGGGAGGTTGGTTAGGTAGCATAAGTTTGGGAATCGGTTGCTTTGTCTTGTCCCCCGCTCTTATCTATATAGTAGAGGAGTTTGTTGGACATGCTTTGTATCTATAATATGAGCCTTGACTCTTTGTCCCTTGACTATGATGTTATGCAAGCTTTTCCCTTAGTCTCATTGCCCTTATTTCTACTCTTTTATGTCATTGAAATGCTTCCGCAATCAATTATGTGTAATAATAAGTTAAGAGGCTTGTTTGGGGATCCTTCGGGCTCCCTATTCGCCATCACGTTTAGGCCCTATTTGGGGTCGTGACACTAATTCTTAAGTTAAAACATCATAAATCATGGAAATATGCTTGTTCAAAATATGTAAAACAACCCATACTTCATCATCAACATTACTCATCATTTGGGTCATCATCAATAACTGAAATGCATATGAATAATCAGTAAAACATCATAGGATATCATTGAGATTATTTAATAGCATAAAGTATCATAAAACCATCATTAATATGCATATTAACTTCAAGAAACTTAGAGAAAAGGTAAAAGACATTCTATAGGAATTTGTGGGTGAAAGGTGACCCACAAATCAAACTCACGTACCTTGGGAAGTTGGGAAGAAGGAATTTGTTGTTTGAAGAGAAAACCCCTTGAAACCCTAACCTTCTTAGCTTGTTCTTCTTCTAGGGAGAGTATTTTCTTGCCTTAGGTTTTTATGCAAACTAGAGATAGGACAATTTCTATAGACTTTTCAGGCAACGATGGACTTCCCTATAGGGTTACTTACTTCATAGGTCTCATGAAGGACCTCGAGGCATGCAAGAAATGTATTAGCAAGAAATGCGATTACATTGGCAATTGGCACACTCGGACTTTCTTCATTCCAATCCACCAATAGATCTTAGGACCTTAGGATTCCAAAAACAACATAGTATAGGAATAGGATTTGCAGAAATGATAAAACTGCCCTTCACTAAAACTGTTGGACTCAACCTACGAAATCTTGATTACAGGTCGTGGTTTGGACCAAGGTCCGCAGTCATGTCTACCCTATTATCATTTTTCAATCTTTAAAAACTATTTTACTAACCCAAACCACGAGACTATTTTCTATGGGCCATGCTTTAACTTACATCTCATGGTTGGACTCATAGAGTCCTTCCACACTTAGTCAATTTCTTGCTTTCCTTAGCTTCATCTATGAAAGGTTTATATGGGTCATATAACGGTCTATAGACTGTTCTATTAATTGTAGGTCACTTTCCAAAAACTCCAAATTTCCTTCATGTTTGGTCCTCTCATCTACGACCCCTTTCTACGGATCGTCGATCATTTTGTGAGCCGTCATTGGTTACGTGGGTTACTCCACTTGGAAACTTTTTCCCTTTCATAAAGTTCATGTTTAGGGACCGACCTATGGGTCGTAACTCCACCTATGGGCCACACATTAGGCCTTATAAATTGACCCCAAGTCATTTTCTAACCAACTTTTTCTGCATTTTATAGGCTCCTAAACTGAGGTTCATTACAATACTCCCCCCTTAGGAATATTCATCCCTGAATGTACTTAAAGGGAGGCTTTAAAGAGTTGATAATTAGCTAAAAACCCAGTATGCATACAAAAATGCAAGTTAAACATCATTTCATAAAAAATTCAAAATTTACATGCAAATCATGTCTCAAAATAGTCCATAAACATAAAAGTAAGTGCATGCATCATGCAAAACTAAAATGCAAGGAATTTCTTAATAACTTAGGATTGAGTAGAGTGGAATAGATACAAGTAACGCTTCATCAGATCTACCTGCATTTCCCATGTGGCACCCTTAACTTGATGATCTCTCCAAAGCACTTTAATAGATGCAACTTTTTTTATCCTTAACTTTTTCACTTGCCAGTCTAGAATCTCAACCGATACCTCTCATAACTTAAGCTCTCTTCAATGTTCACATTTTCTAAAGGGACTATGGAGTTTGGATCACCTATGAACTTTCTCAACATTGACACATGAAAGACCGAATAGATCCAATGCATTCCATTAGGTAGGTCCAACTCATATGCCATTTTTCCCACTCTTCTCACCACCTTGTAAGGCCTATATACCTAGGGCTCAATTTCCCTTCTTAACAAACAGAATCATACTTTTCATAGGAGACACCTTCAAGTAGACCTAATCACTAATTTGAAACTCAAGATCCCTCCTTCTAACATCGGCGTAGGACTTTTGTCAGCTTTGGGTTATTTGCAAATTTTCTGTTATGATTTTAATTTTCTCCATAGCATTCATGACTAGGTCCGTTCCTAGCAATTACACCTCATTGACTTCAAACCATCGAATGGGTGACCTACAATACCTCAAACAATGGCATCCCAATACTTGCATGATAACTATTATTGTAGGTAAAATCAATAAGTGGAAAATGCTCATCCCAACTCCCTTTGAATTTCAACACACAAGCTCTCAACATATCTTCCAAATTGCGAATAGTCCTTTCAGCTTGCTCATCGATTTGGGGATGAAAAGTGGTACTCAATTTCATCTTTGTACCTAGTCTCTTTTGGAAAGATCTTCAAAAATCATAGGTAAATTTGACATCACGGTCTGATATAATAACTAATGAACAATGAAATCCCATAAACCTCACCAATTCTTGGATATATAAATGAGCATAATCTTCGGCACTAAATGTAGTCTTGATCGGCAAGAAGTGAGTCAACTTTGTCATATGATCTACTATCACCCATATGGAGTCAAAATATTTTTTGGTATTTGGCAACCCCACTATAAAGTCCATATTCATTTCTTCCTGCCTACAAGTAGGAATGTCAATATAATGGGATAGGCCACCCGACCTTTGATGCTCCACTTTGACTTATTGGCAATTGGCACACTCGGACTTTCTTCATTCCAATCCACCAATAGATCTCCCTCAAGTTACTATACAACAAAGGATGAATGGAATATGAGAAGCTATGAGCTTCTTGCATTATCAACTTCTTCAACTCCCTATCATTGGGTACACACAACCTCCCTTGGAGTGCATCTTCCCCCTTATGAGAAGACTTCTATCTTATCTTTTGTACTAAGGCTTTCAACTCAACTAAAGGGGATCAAGTTCTTTCTTAGACTTAACCTCCTTAACCAAAGAAGATTCGAACCTATGAAGTACCATTGCACTACCATTTGCGGACTCATTCCACTTTACCCTAGTTAGCCAACCTATAGACATCTTTGGAAAACTCCCTTTCTCCATTATCTTCAATGTGAGACACACTACCCATAGAAACTCTACCAAGGGAATCGACTACCATGTTGGTTTTTCTCGACTGTTATTTCACACTCATATGGTAGTCCTTAAGTAGATCTAACCACTTTCATTGGCGTAAGTTAAGATCCTTTTGGGCGAATACATATTGGAGGCTCTTGTGGTCGGTGAAGACATCCACATAAACCCCATATAAGTAATGTCGCCAAATCTTCAAGAAAAATATAATTAGCGCAAGCTCAAGACATGAGTCGAGTAATTCTTCTTATGAACTTTCAATTGTCTTAAAGCATAAGCAATCACCTTACGATGTTGCATTAGCACACACCCCAACCCAATCCTTGATGCATCATAATA
Source organism: Solanum virginianum (assembly GCA_000787875.1). Taxonomy (NCBI): domain Eukaryota; kingdom Viridiplantae; phylum Streptophyta; class Magnoliopsida; order Solanales; family Solanaceae; genus Solanum; species Solanum virginianum. Next base: position 37,879 of record DF359647.1, read on the forward strand.
AATAACGAACCCATCATTTCCTTTCAGTAATGTCAATATTGGAGCCGAAGTTAGCCAATCCTTCAAAGTTTGGAAGTTTCTCTCATACTCATCTATCCACACAAACTTTGCTTTCTTTTTTAGTCAACTTGGTGAGTAGGGATGAAATGGAAGAGAAATCTTGCATAAATCTTCTATAATATCCGGCTAGGCCCAAGAAACTCCTTATGTCTGCACGAGTCAATGGACTTGGCCAATTTCTCACTGCTTTGGTCTTCTTAGGATCAACTTTGATACCCTCACTTAATACCACATGCCCAAGGAAGGCAACCTCATCTAGCCAAAACTCACACTTGTCAAACTTTTCATAAAGTCTTTGCTCCTTTAGGGTTTGTAATACCACCCTCAAATGCTCCATGTGATCATCTTCACTTCAGGAGTAGATTAGAATCTCATCAATGAACACCATTATGAACATGTCAAAGTAGGGCTTGAACATCCTATCCATAAGGTCCATAAATATAGGCGGGGTATTAGTGAGACCAAATGACATTACAACAAACTCAAAATGACCATACCTAGTCTAAAATGTCATCTTAGGAATGTCACTTTCCCTCACCTTCACCCGGATCTCAAGTCAACCTTCGAGAAGTATGTAGTCCCTTGCAATTAATCAAACAAGTCATTTATAATCAAGAGTGGATACTTGTTCTTGATAGTGACCTTGTTGAGACAATCTATACACATATGAAGTGACCTATCTTTCTTCTTTACAAACAATACTGATGCACCCCATAGAGACCGACTAGATTTAATGAAACCTTTCTCTAACAAATCTTTCAATTGTTCCTTTAGTTTCTTCAACTCCGTGAGAGCCATTTTGTATGAATAGATTGAGATAGGTTGAGTATCGAATAGGATGTCTATGCTAAAGTCTATTTTCCTTGAAGGAGGGATACTTGGTAATTCATCCAAAAATACATTAGGAAAATCATTCACAACTGGAACTAACTCAAGGGAAGGAACTTTAGAAGTGACATCTTTAACTCTTACTAGATGATAGATGCACCCTTTAGAGATCATTTTTTGGGCCTTTAAGAAGGAAATAAACTGACCCCCACATTAAGAGTTACTACCCTTCCACTCAAGGATTGACTTACTTGGGAATTGAAACTTGACCCTATAGGTTCTGCAATCGATGGAAGCATAGGAGGCATGCAACCAATCCATCCTAAGTATTATAGAAATCAACCATGGAAAGCTCAACTAGATCATAAGAGACCACTTTATGCAAACTAGAGATAGGACAATTTCTATAGACTTTTCAGGCAACGATGGACTTCCCTATAGGGTTACTTACTTCATAGGTCTCATGAAGGACCTCGAGGCATGCAAGAAATGTATTAGCAAGAAATGCGATTACAGATGACAAATTAGTGATCTGCTGTCAAAATACAACACTTTTGATGCTAAAACTTAAAATTTTGTGTGTTCTCAAAGCGATGTTAGCGGGCCGTGGAAGTTTTCACAAGCCATAGAGTGGGTTTGTAAGTGAGATCCAGTAAAGGGCTTATTTTCTAAAGTTGAATCTATGAAATATCAGACGAGTCATGGAATTATTTACGAATCGTGGATAAGGTTTCGAACCCTGAGGATCAAAAGTTGGAATTTTTTAAAAAGTCATCTTACGAAACCCTATAGGGCTATAAATTTGAACATGGCCCATAGAACAATCTTGTAGAAGTTGTGCCTAGTTTTGAAGAATGAAGTTCATGAAGCCCTAGTACGGGGCATAAAACTTAGTATGGTCTGTAACCCTGCCCGTATTACCTTCCAAATTCAATTTTTCTATTTTGTTTTTAGACTTGTATTTGAGTACCATAAATAGATTTGTTAGGTTATTTTCAGTAGAGAACGAAGGAGAATGACCAAAAACCCTGAGAGAAGTTCTTAGAAACACTTGGAGCATAACTTTGTGATTTTAATCATTAACTTGTGATTTCTTGTGAAGAGTTTGGAATTTCTTATTCTAAAATTCATCTTTGTAAGTGTTCAATTATGTTATTCCATATCATGATCCTTGTATTTACAATGATTATGTATAGTTAAATCCACAACTAGGGTTGTAAGAATCATGAAGAACTAATAAGGTAAAATAAAAAAATTCGTAATTCTTGGAAAGTGTGTATGCCAGTATTAATCAATTCTCTTTATTTTGATTACTTTTTAATGGTGACCAACATTAGAACTCGCCTATTTGTTACTAACTAGATCGAGGTAGTAATAAAAGGGAAAAGAGATTAACTAACATGATTTGATCGATTTCTTCTCATCTAATCAACCATACTGGATCAAAGGGAGGTTGTACTGGGACAATAGGTAAGGGTTAATGATGTCACACTTCGGAGATAGATCAAATCACATAGTGAAATTTACCTCTCGCCTACATCAAAGGATTTAATAAACTTACCATTCTGCATGCAATATACTAGAGAAGATTACGGTTATCGAATAATACCAAGTTAGGGAATAATGGGGAACACAATAATTGTAACCCCCTCTTTTCGAGAGATAAGTAGGCTAATAAACTCGAATTGCTTGAAATTACTCTGAGTCTACCATATTCCCTATGGGTTCGACCTTAACCTTGGTAAGGTTATATATCTTGACAACGACCGCTTTAACCTTCAAAAAGGAGGTGTAGCTTAGGCAACATCAAGAATTTGGCACCGTTGTCAAAGAATATGACTAGATTGGTTTAATTTGAGTGATTCGGGAACTAATTCTTATTTTCCTTATTTTATATTTATTGTTACTTTTATTTTGTTTTCAGCGTGCAAGTATAGTGTATTCACAACACTGAAAGTTGAGGCATACCCTTGACTTTGTTTGACCCTGAGATCTAAAAGACGTTGAGAAGAATGAGCCAGAATAATGCAAACAACGCTGCAAATGAGGCAAAAAATGCAACACCAAACCAGAATAATAATAACAACAATAATAACTCACCTCTGCTTAAGGATATTAACCTACCACCACAGGATCTTCAAGTCGCGGCTCATACATGGAATCAATACCAGCTTGATCTTATGGCGATGGATATCACTGGAGCTATTGTGTTACCTCTACTACCAGATGACAAAAAGTTTATTGTTTCGGGTGGGTTACTCCAAATACTACAGAATTATGAGTTGTTCGTGGGCCTACCATCAAAGGATCCGCATAACTATCTACACAATGTTGTCTTCATTTGTAAGAGCATGATGGGAAGCCAAAATCTATCTATGGATATTATTAGGCTCCGTGTCTTCTCATTATCTCTAAAATTTGATGCAAACCTATGTTATTCGAGATCCGACAGAGTTCGATCACTAGTTGGGCTAAACTACAAAAGGCCTTTCTGAAGAGGTTCTTTTCGAGGTTGAAAAAGCTGAAGTTGAAGGACCAGAACAACAACTTTAAGCAATTGCCTAGTGATTCGATTAGCACTACCTGTGAGAGGTTCACAAAGTGCTTGAGAAGTGTTCCTAACCACAAGATCTTGGATGAGCCTTAGTAGAGATCTTTGATCGAGCTCTGGACGAGAATAACCAAGCTGCTACTGACACTATCATGGGAGGCTCATTTCTAGATCATCTATTTCCAGTGGTTGCTGAGAGGTTATAGAAAGTTCAAGACAAATTGTGCATAGGGATAAGAGATAAGTTGACAACAAAGAGCTCATTCGCAGTCAGTACTAATTTGGTGCAAGCCAAAATAAATGAGGATATGATGCAAAAGCTTGATCGAATTAGTACCAATGTGGAATTATTGATGAAGTAGAACCAAGAACGTGTGAATGCAGTAACTCATCAGCCTTCATGATCACCCATATATGAGGAGCCTTACTATGAAGAGGACACTTGTTTTATCACTAATTAGATAACGGGTTTCTGGACCAATGTCCAAGGGTCTAATCAAGAATATTGGCGCCAAAGTCAAGGAAACTAAGGTTGGAACTATGTCAGGGATGACACTCTTAGAGCAACAATTAAGAAGGGTACTATAATAGGAACAGGGGCTAGGATAGAGATGTTGATTGGGAATGCACAGATGGTTACATGAATGGTCTGTATGTGCCACCGCATAATTAAGATTCAGGTGTTACTAGCTCGAGAGTTGAGAAGATGTTTGATCAACTGTTGATGAAGGTTGATGCTCAGGATAAGACCTTAAAAAGGGATGTAATCTTACATCTCCAGTATTAATAAAAAACATTGAGTCTCATTCTGTTGCTATTAAGCAGTTGGAGCAACAGTTCAATCAGATATTGACTCAATTAAACTAGCACTAGAAAGGCACATTCCCTAGTAATATAGTTCAGAAGCCAAACAATGATGGGCAGAGTATGACAGTGACTACTCGTGGTGGCAAACAGACCATTAACCCTTCGATGTCAGTTAATGATGATGATGTTCGTGAGGAGATAGTTGAGAGCAAAGATGCAGAGACCGGAGATGTTCAGGCCAAGAATGGAGTAAGTGATGTTGTAGTGAGGCCACAGAAGTTGAAACTTATTCCTAGACCTCCCCCTCCTTTCTTTTAGAGACTCAAAAAGAAGGAGGAGGAAGGAAAATACTAGCACTTCATCTCCACGCTGAAATAACTCTCTATCAATATCCCTCTTATTGAGGCATTGTAGAAGATGCCTAGGTATGCAAAGTTCATAAAAGACTTGATCATGAAGAAGCAGACTGTAAGCCAGGAGCTCATCTAAGAGCTTGAACATTACAGTGTGATAGCTTCAAGGTCCTTAGTGCAAAAGTGAGAAGACCCTAGAGCATTTACCATACCCTGCACCATAGAAGACATTGAGTTTGCAAGGGCATTATGTGATCTAGGTGCCAGCATAAACCTAATACCCCTGGCGGTCTTCAAGAAGTTAGGATGGGAGCCCCTACTCCTACGAGCATGGATTGTTGATGACTGACTGAACAGTGAAAAAGCCTATGGGGATACTATATGATGTCCTGGTCAAAGTAGAGAAATTAGTATTCCTTGCAGATATTGTGATCCTTGATTGCAAAGTCAACTTCAAAGTCCCAATAATCTTGGAAAGGCCTTTCCTAGCCACTAGGCAAGCACTAGTGGATATGGAATTCGACCAACTCAAATTTCGATTAAATGATGAAGAATAATCTTGGAAAGTCCTTTCCTAGCCACTAGGCAAGCACTAGTGGATATGGAATTCGACCAACTCAAATTTCGATTAAATGATGAAGAAGTTGTCTTCAGCATCTATCGGTTAATGAAGAGGCCTAATGACTTAAAGACAGTAGAAGCATGGATACTTGGTGAAGTCTGAGTACCTAAGTTGTCTAAGTCATGTCACGATAATAAATCAGGCATTGCTTGGGAGGTAACTTAAAATAGAGACTAGCGCTTAGGTGCCCAGGTATATTTTCTTTTACCCCTATGCTTTAATTCTATTATGTTTTATGCATTAGGGACAATGCAAACTCTTTTTGATGGAGCGTGGTAGTTATAAACCTAAGTGAAGTCTAAGTAACTATGACCTATAACTATCCCAAATTTTGAGTTCAAAGGATTTTCTTGCCTGTGTTCTTTTTCCCCAAGGACATTTATTTTCTATTGAACCAACATGTTTCGGATGTGTAGGTAGTATTAGTAGTATGTAGTATTAAAGTTTATGGTATATGTTAGTTTTTGGTCTGAAAAATGATACCCACCAAAATTTTGTTAGTTAGTCTTGATAACAACCATGTAATTGATTGATTGACAATGTTTGTTTGATAAGTAAGGTCTAATTATGATGAAAAACATGATCTGAGAGTCTATGTTAATAGTGTAATTAGTGCCACGTGAGAGCTTTCTTTGCTAAATTCTTATACATTGTTTCAATTCAGAATTTGCCATATTACTCTGATTTAGACGGCAGGTTAGTTGGTTACGAAAGGATCTTAGGTCATTGTTCATATTAGTCCACTTAGCATAAATGACCAACCAAATGTGTAATATATCTCTTGATCCCAAAGTTTGAGCTTTGCATGTACCCTTTTCTTTGTAAAAATCTAAGTAACCTAGCCTTTTTGAATGTAAAATTTTGAAATTAGCCCTGGTCTTTCCTTGAATATTGTGCACGTTGATTGAGGCAAATAGCTTAAGTTGAGAGTGGCTACCAAAAGTGATCCTGGTTCATAGATTGGATATTGTGCACCTTGACTCAGGCCAAAAGCCTAAGTTAAGGGTGGTTGGTTAAGGGTAATCACATAAAATGGGGTGGAAGCTAGTGATACATGGAAAAGAGGATAAAAATGTGTTATGGGTACAAGAAAAATTAATAAATGCCTAAATAATGAGCTAAAAAGAAGAAATAATATGAAAACAAAAGGTAATGAGCTAAAAAAAAATAGTGTTGGTAGGATAAAAGTGTAGAATAATGTAGTGTCAAGGATGGCATTAGTCACTATATTCCAACATCATACCAAAGCCCTTTGAACTTACGTCACAAGCTAAGAAAGTCCTATAGCGATCCTAGTCCAAGTAGTCGAAGGTCATAGTTATGAGTATATGGGCAAACTTATGGTATTAACATGGTATTTGAATATTTATTGTGAGAGTGAGTGATTTTGTTTAGTCTTAAGCATTAAACCTGAAAATACTATCATGAGTGGGATATGTGACTTCTTTTTTTGTAAGGGCACTTGCATTACACTGTTGATCTTAGACTAATTAAGCTATTGTTACTTATCTGTGGTTACCTTGCTTTTCATAGTTATACTGTCACATATATTGATCTACATTGGTTTGTTTGATAGCTATATGATATGTATTGATGAGTAGTGTGGGTATTTGTGTTTCAGTTGGAGATGATGTGTGTCATTAGATTGAGGTCTGTGTATTACTATACTTCTTATGTAGATTGAGTCCATCGCTTGAGGACAAGCAATAATTTTAAGTTGAGGGTGTTGATGTGTTGTCAAAATACAACACTTTTCATGCTTAAAACTTGATATTTTATGTGTTCTCAAAGCGATGTTAGTGGGTTTGATTTGTTTTTATGTTAGTTTTTAAGGATTAAAGGATTTGACAAGATTTTGGGCTAAATGTACAGTTGCTGCAATTTTTGCTGATATACAAAGCACTTTATGGGACATAGATATTTCTATAAGTTGTAGAGTGGGTTTGTAAGTGAGATACAGTGAAGGGCTGATTTTCTGAAGTTGCATGTACGAACTATCAGACATGCCAAAGAATTATGTACGAGTCATGGATGATGTTCCGTACTCTGAAGATTAGAAGTTAGAATTTTCTGAAAAGTCATTAGACGAAACTCTATACACGTCGTAAGTCTGAATATGACCCTAGAATGGTCTCGTAGAAGTTGTGCCCAGTTTTGAAGAATGAAGTTCACGAAGCCTTGGTATGGGCCGTAAAACTTAGTATGACCCGTAACCCTGCCCGTATTACCTGTCGAATCAAGTTTTTCTATTTTTTTTTTGGACTTGTATTTTAAGTACTATAAATATATTTTTTAGATTATTTTCAGTAGAAAACGAAGGAGAATGACTAGAAACCTTGAGAGAAGTGCTTAGAAACACTTGGAGAATAACTTTATGATTTTAATCATTAACTTGTGATTTCTTGTGAAGAGTTTGCAATTTCTTGGTCTAAAATTCATCTTTGTAAGTTTCAATTATGTTATTACATATCATGATACTTGCATCTACAATGATTATGCATAGGTAAATCTACATCTAGGGTTGTGGAAACCACGAAAAACTAGCAAGGTAAAATTGGGTAATTCATAAATCTTGGAAAGTGTGTCTGCATGTAGTAATTAATTCTCTTCATTTTGATTGATTTTTAAAAGTGGCCAACGTTAGAACTCGCCTAGTTGTTATTGACTGGATCAAGGTAATAAATAGGAAAAGAGATTAATTAGCATGATTCAATCAATTTCTTCTCATCTAATCAATCAAATTAGATCAAGAGGAGGTTGTTCTGGGACAATAGGTAAGGGTTAGTAATGTCACACTGCGGAGATGGATCAAATCATATAGTGAAATTTACCTCTCGCCTGGATAAAAGGGTTTGGTAAACTTACCCTTCTGCATTCAACACACTAGAAAAGATTATGGTTATTTAGTAATACCAAGTTAAGGAATCATGGGGAACACAATACCCTTGTTACTCTTCTAATTGGTTTTGCAACACTTGTTCTAGTTTAGGTTTACTTTTTGCAAATTCAAAAAAACCCCTTTTCAAGAGATAAGTAGGTTAATTAACTCAAATTGCTTGAAATTACTCTGAGTCTACCATATTCTCTATGGGTTTGACCCTATCCTTGGTTAGGTTATATATCTTGACAACGACTGCTTTAACCTTCAAAAAAGAGTCGTAGCTTGGGCGACATCTCTTAGCTCCCGGATCTAATAAGGCATATGCATCAAAATTGAAAACTTTCAATATACCGGTGACAACATCTAGAGCCTCTTCAACCTCTTGGCGACCATGGAGAACATAGAACCAGTTGTTCCTTTGGGCACCTTGAATTGCCCACCTTGGCCTTGGGGCCTTGCACAACTACTTCTATAATCTTCGGCATGATGTTTGGGCTTCCCACACTTGAAGCAAGCATTCGAACTGGCTAGACACTCTTCCTTGTGGAGCCTTCCACACTTGGGGCAACTTGGGCTTTGGGGCTTTGGAGCAACCCCTTTGTTCTTTGTAGTCCGAGGAGGAGGAGAAATGGTAGATCCTTGTCCACTTTGCTTTTGTCCACCTTGGAACTTGTGACCTCTACTCCATTGGTGAGAATAGCCTCTACCATCTACTCGATCCCTTTTGGACTCCCTTGCTCTTGCCTTTAGCTTCTCTTTCTCTATTTGCTCTATATAAGTCATCAATCGGGAGATATCCACTTCCTTCACTAGCATGGCCATCTTACACTCTTTGGGGACCAAATTGGATACGTCGGAGATAAACTTGATCATACGAGCCCTTGGATCCGCAACCATGAAGGGAGCATACTTGGAAAACTTAGTAAATATGAGGGCAAACTCTCTTACACTCATGGACCCTTGCTTGAAGTTGATGAATTAGCCTCCCTTAGTTCAATCGGAAAGAACTGATCCAAGAAAACACACTTCAATTTCACCATTGATTTTCAAGTTCTTCTCAAGTAAAGTAGTCAAAGTACATGGGTATTCACCCATAGGGTCCTCTCCACCCATGGAGTCCAAAAGGATTCTTTACTTTTTCATGGGTGGAGAGGACCCACCCATTAATTGCATTGTTCACATACTTAGCACATTCAGATTACTAATGCATACTTCTTTTCCTATATTATAAAATAATGCAGGGGAGGACATTCACCCTACTACCTATTCTAGTGGCTAGCTTGGAGACTACTTTGAAAGATTGATTGGTGACTCATTATGTTTCGAGCGATTGATTGGTGAGTCATTATGTTTCAAGGTCGATCCTATCATGTTTTATCTCTTTCTATCTTTAGCTTATGTTGCTATTTTTAGACTATTTGTTCTCTTTCTTGTTAAGGGTGGGCAAGAAACATGTCCTATGCCTATTGTCTATAAATGCTCGTAGTTAGTAAAGGCACATGTCCTATGCCCATAGTTAGTAGAGGCATGTTGGATTGTACATAATCTATGTTATCTTTCCTTTGATTATAAATGTTCTTTTTCATTGAAGTATTTGGGTTGAACCCTATTTCTTGTGTTATTGTAGATTTTTATTGTTGCTTCTTACCTTATGTATGTCATGATATGCTAAGAGGTTTGATTGAAATTTTCTTTCGGGGATCTTAATCGCTGTGTCAGATCTAGGACTTGACATGGATCATGATAAGTCGTGACACATATGTAGTTAAATCTTCTTTTTTTGCAATATTTGAGATAACTTATGAGTTAGATTGTTTGACTTACACATGAGTTGAATTTTGGAGTGCGTGCTATCACGATATCAATTTTTGAATCGTGACAGATTTGTTGAAACAGATGAATGATCTGTTGAAAAAAATATTATAATTTTAAAATTAGTTTGGTTTCTTCCAATAGATGACTCATATGCTGTTACGTGTTGGAAGAAATCAAAACACAAATTACTATAATATTTTTTCAATAAATAAATCATCTCTCGCAATAGATCAATTAGTCGTAAGAAATCAAAATTGCAAAGCTATAGTAATATTGTATTCCAATGAAACATAATAAATTCCTAATAGATGATTTATTTATTACAACATATTGTTCATCTTTTACCAAAAAAAATATATTACTCATCTATTGAGATATTAAATGATTTTTTTCCACTTTGTTCATTAGGCCTACAAGTTTTATTTGATCCTTGCATGATTAAAAAAATCACCAAAAACAATTACAACACATACTATTTGACAGAGTTCGAAGTCAAAAGGGCAATAAATTTTTAAAAAAAAATTCAAAATGACGATAAATTTTTTTTTGATACTAAAAGGGTAAAGGCCCAAGGGCTGCTGCGCCTTGCCCCTGTACCGTGACGACATAAATAACGCAACAAATTACGATTGCTGATAATTCAGAGAAGGTGCAAGCTACTTTGTACCTTTGCCCTCTTTTTCTTTTCTTCATTGCAACTTTTTCTCGTTTCTTTTTTATTTAGCACTTAGTATATTTTACTGCTAATAATATACATAAAATTAAATATATATAACATTATATAAATTTATTTATTTATTTTCAACTTTAAAATTATTCATATTAAGAAACAGGAAAAGTTGCTATAAAGAAAAGAAAAAGAAGGTAAAAGGTATATAAGGACTGCCTGCGCCTACTCTGAATTGTCAACAGCCGCACTTATTCTTTATTCACGTTCATAAAAAATATTCTCTTCGTTTCATTTTATTGGCATCATTTGATTTGGTACAGTGTTCAAGAGAAAAAAAGTAAGACTTTTAAAATTTGTCGTCTAAAATCATAATTAATTTTGATTTTCTTTTTGTCTTCTTCGTTGTCTTAGTTTTGTTCTCCTTTTCAATATTTTTACTAGATTAACGTTTCCCTTTCGAACGTATATCGTCGTCTCCGATCAGACGTACACCGTGCGTTTTCATTACTGGTTAAGGCGACTTTCGGCCTTTGTTACTGCGACGGCAATTTTCTTTCTCTCTACCGCGCCGGTCATCGTCTCTATTCCTTTTGCCGGAATACAGTCGGAGATCTTCCGTGATCTTTTTCTCTGGCGAAAGCCTCAGCGATCTTTTTCCCCTGCGACATCGAGCTAGGTGCGATCTCTCTCAGATCTGGACATCTATTCTCCGGTGACATTCGGCGACGGCGATCTATTTCTTTCTTCTTTGGTTGAATCATTCCGGCCACCTCTTTCTCCGGCAATATCAAGCTATTCCGGCGAGGGTTTCTTGCCGGTGACTAGATCTACTTGGATTCCGGTGAGGGTTTCTTACCAGCGACCAGAAGTACTCGAATTCTGGCCAGTCAATCCGGCAACCATTTTTCAGAAAATTCGGCGACTAGGTTCTATCGTTTCTCCCCTTTTCTCTTTCTTTCCTGTTCAACCATCTTGTTTCGTGTAGTTCTTATTCCGATCAGAATCTTTCTTGTTCAAGGCAGGTTCTCTATTGTTATTTGTATTTCTAGTTGCTGGTCGTTTCTTTGTTGCCTAGTATTTTGCTTTGCATACATTATATTCGTGCTATATTGCTGTATATAAATTTTGTTACTATTGTTGTTGTACATTGTATTGTTGTTGTATATTGTTCTATATTGTTGTACATTGTTGTATACAGATCTCTTGTTGTTATTGTTGTTATATATTGTTGTATATTGATATATATTATCGTATTGTCGTTGTATATTGTTGTATATTGTTACGATATGTTGTGTGCATGTTGTATATTGGTGTATATTGTTGTTGATTGGTAGTCTTTCTTGTTGCTTTGCTTGTTGTTTTACTTGTATGCTCACTAGATTGTAGCTTTTGTAGCTTAGAGAGTTAATACTTGATTGTAGGGATTATCAGTTTTGTAGTTTCGTGGCGCTAGGATATAATGGCGGATTAGGGTCATGTCGTCGATCGGGGTCGGTGGTTAGGGGTTGGTGTGGCAAGAGGGTCAGGGGCTTATGTAAGTTAAGGATAACATCGTGGAATATAGGGTCACTGATAGGAAAGTCCATAGAATTAGTAAAATGCTTTAAGAGGAGCCATATTAATATAGCGTGTGTCCAGGAGACTAGATGGGTAGGCACCAAAGCGCGGGATGTGGATGGGTTTAAGCTGTGGTACTCGGGTGATTCTAGGGATAGAAATGGTGTAGGTATCCTAGTAGACGAGACTTTTAGGGATTATGTGGTTGAGGTTAGGAGGGTCAATGATATGATGATATTTATCAAACTCGTGGTTGGTAGACATGTATAGAATCTTAGGAATTATATGGTTGAGGTTAGGAGGGTCAATGATAGAATGATGTTTATCAAACTCGTGGTTGGTAGACATGTAGTAAACATAGTTAGCGCTTATGCGCCCCAAGTAGGCCTAGATGGGGAAGTCAAAAGGCTTTTTTGGGAGGATCTGGATGAGGTTGTATGAAGAAGGTTCTGTATGCCAAACCTAAGATTAGATGGGGAGGTCTTACTCCTTCCCTCTCTCGCGTGATGGAAGAAAAGTTGAGAAACTTTGAGGCGTGGAGTAGTGAAGGTAATGTGAATAGTATGTGGGACACGACTGGTGGTTACATAAGAAAGGTAGCTTCCGAGGTTTTAGGGGTTTCAAGAGGGGCCTTTGGTGGACGTTAGGGAGATTGGTGGTGGAATGATGAAGTCTAGGGCAAAGTGAAAGATAAGAAGGTCGCTTACACAGAATGGTTAGAGTGTAGGGATGAAGATGCAAAGCACAGGCTTCAGGTAATCTATAAGACGGCCAAGTCAGAAGCAAAGACGACGGTGGTTAGACCATCTTTGCTATATGGGGTGGAATGTTGGCCAATCAAAAAGGCACATGTCCAGAAGATGCATGTCGCAGAGATGAGGATGTTGCGAT